>JBCNJP010005016.1:0-28292 GCA_039602395.1 Deinandra increscens subsp. villosa | reverse complement strand
TAGGGCGAGGTTATGTATAATATATAGCTCTTTTTCATATGTGTTCACATGTGAAATATTATGAATAATAAGTCAAAAGAAATAAAAAAGGAAAAAAGAAATTAATCACAACCATTAGATCAAGAGATACAATTATCATTAAATTTATTGCTTAATATTCTATTTTATACTTAAAGATCATTTTAAAGTTATGCTTAAAATAGTATTATATCTATGTTTGAAATTAACTGAGTTTATATATTAAATCCGATAAATGTTGTCACGTCTTTATTAGGTAAGATGCTTTCATCCGGATCGATCTTATTAATCCCCAAATTACTTCCCACCATTTTTCAAGTTTCCCCAAAATCCATTGATCAGTTCCTATTCCCTCTTACCAAAATTTTATCACCAAAACGATTCATCACTCTCTTCTTCCCTCTACAGGATTCATCACTTCTCACAATGAACACTCCTCTCAGGTTTTATATCTGGATAACTAGTAAATAATGTACTAGTGTATTTTTCCACTCTCAACGACTGAACAAGGACATCCTTACCATAAGCTTAAAAAATGATCAATACTGAACCAA
The DNA here is from genome assembly GCA_039602395.1 of Deinandra increscens subsp. villosa. Classification (NCBI taxonomy): domain Eukaryota; kingdom Viridiplantae; phylum Streptophyta; class Magnoliopsida; order Asterales; family Asteraceae; genus Deinandra; species Deinandra increscens. The sequence goes on along the minus strand of JBCNJP010005016.1, from coordinate 27,720 downwards.
CTCTTACAAATCAAGAGGTCTTTGTCACGGTTATAATGGGGATAACGTTAAGGGTGTGAAATTGGAGAATTTCGTAATGGTGAAAAATGGGTCAAAGTATATCGTGCGGCAACTCGGTGGATGGTGAGGGTGATAGCGAGTAGACCGACGGTCACACGGCGGCGTTTGTAACACCATCTAGGGTCACAAATGGTGTTGCTGTCGAACACGGTGACTGACCGGAGACGACAGTCACAGCAAGACAACGATTGATGAGCAAAAACAATCTCACGGTGTAGCACGATTGACGATGGTGGCAGTGGACGGCCGAAGGGTTTTGTAACACCCCAAAATCTTATGACTTAAATTATATACGTGTGCTATATTTGTTAAGTAGCTTAAATGCATGTGATATATATATATATATATATATATATATATATATATATATATATATATATATATATATATGGAATAGAGAAACGCCATGATTCGCGTACGAATATTCGACACGATGTTCGAGGAAACGTCAAGAGGCAAAATGATAGAATATGATAGATAACGAAAAATAAAGATCGTGGGCGCAGACGAATCTTAGATCCGAATTAACGAAGCGGGAAAACGCAAAATAGTGATTTAGGCTCGGTTTGTAATAACCGTAATTAAAACAAGAACGTCACTAAATTAATGCCAAAGCAAGATTAAAATATCTGGTAATAATAAATACTTGATTTATAATCGTTATAAAATATATTTGCGATGTTCGACACGAAAAACGGTGGAATCGGTAACCGTTGCTGTTACGCGATAATAACCGAAATCAATTCGGTTAGCCGTTCGAGATGATTATAACGCCTCGGCAAAGTATAAATAATTATTATAATATCTATGAAGAATTTCAATCAGGACGACGTATTTGGTCTGTGAAACGGTCGCGATCGCAACGTTGATTAGACATGCACTTTTACTGCGTAATTGAATGAATACTCACCAGTTGACGTTATAACCGGAGAATAAATATAATAATTAAATTTAATGAATTCCCGTAATATTTTAGATGTTCGGGAATTTTTATGAACCGTTTATAAAATATTAAATTATTTAACGGGTTTAGAATAGGGGGATATAATACCTACTTATTTATAGTATACCATATTATAAGTATTGCTTGCTCCCTACTCTTGAAATACTGTCTGTCCAAATTGATCAAATGATTCAACAAAAAATTTGGTTGCTCAGCATGTTTACGTGGTTGTATTCCTATGTATGAAGTATTCCTTCATTCAAAAACTTTTTACTATAAATACGTACTTGAAGCTGCAATTTAAAAACACACACACAAATAGAAATCTCATATTGAAATCAGAGGCTGTATGTGACAAAAAAATAAAATAAGAATGAGAGAGAGAGAGAGAGAGAGCATAGTAGCCGTACCCCTCCCTCTCGACTTCCGATGACACCGGCAGAACCGACGAACCACCTCTCTCTCGCATGCCGGCGCACCATCACACCGGCGACCCTCATCCGAAGCTCGACAGCAGCAGCCCACCAGCCATCCTCCCCCGTTCAAACGCAAGCGAGACTCGACGAACCTCCCTCCCTCTCCGGCGAGCCAAGCAAGACCGGCGGACAAAACCCAGCCCCCTGACTTCCTCAGCGACGGCGACGTAGCCCCCTACGCAGGCGACCTGCTGCCCTCATTACTTTCTTCTCCCTCTCCCTCCGACCGGTGAGCACCGGCATAGCTCACAGCTCCTCCCTCGTTCCCGTTCATTTCTCTGGCGACCTTTGAGTCAATATACGTGTGAGCAACTGGAGACGAGACTACGGTGGCGTTACGCCGCAGGACAGCAGCTAGAGAACGGCAGTAGATGGTGATGGCGATGGTGGTTATGGTTGCAGGAGGAGATGATGAACGGGATAAAACCCGGTAAAAACGACACCACCGTCCTCACTTTCGGTTGAATTTCGGTAACGTACGACTGACAACGGGTGATAACGAAAACAACGGTGAACACCCGGGATGGCGGAGAATGGTTGTGGTGGTCGACGATAGTTGAAGGTGATCCACGGTGGCGGCAAACGGTGTGTAAACTAGTGACGTTAATAAAACCCGTCTATACTTTCGGTCAACGTTTTGGTGGCGTAACAAGGTCCAAACGACGAACCGACAACGGGGAAATGCTCCTGGTGAGAAACTAGTCGGGAAGGACTATTCGTTTATCTAAAACGAACCACTTTATTATCTTAGTTATTCGGACTCGTTTCCTGGCCCGTCAAAGAGGTAATCACGTTAAATATTTGTTATTATTACAAATATTATTATTAGTTAAGGATTATATAAAATGTTAATAGAAAAAGTTAAATGATATAAATATACATATATGAATATAATGTATATAATTATTAATCAATTTTACTTAAGAAAATTGACTTAAAAGGGTATTTGATATTTAAAATATTAAATATATATAAACGTATATATTTAGTATAAACGATAATGATAAAGTAATTATCGGATTAAAGAATATGTTTAATATATGTTTAAAATTTATTTAAACTATGTTTAATATATATTGAAAAATATATATAAAGTTTTAATAATGAAATTAGGGTTTACTAACCGCTGTGCTATCAAACCCGAGTAAACGGTAATGAACTAAGCTTTGAAATTTTAAAGTACATTATAAAATATTATAATGGATAATACCCTAAGATTGTTTCGACTGAAAATAAGTTTTGATAAAGAAATAAGAAAAACGGGAAATTAGGATTTCGGAATATAATTATTTAATATAAAATAATCCGGTGGGTATGAGGACTTGATTTTGATATGGAACTATGTTTATATATATAATAAATATATATAAAGTTAAAATGGATAAATGATAAAGTATTTAAAATACCGAGTTAATCGGATATTAAGAAGTTCGCGCAGACCGGAAGGGTAGACGCTTGTACACTGGGGTTTCTTGCAAAAGCGAGGGTGTCGCATAAATCCCAACTGGGAAATGGCATCCCTCACTGGGCGATCCCAGAGTGAGCGTTTACTTATAGGAATGCGTGTCTTCATATTATCAACAAGAGGAAATGATAATAGCCTAAAGGGCATTTTGGTCATTTTGACCTTTTAAAAGGAATTCATTTAATAATTTAATATTATTAAGATAATGAAGTATCAAAATAAACATAGAAAGTGTTAATTATGTTAAACCTTGCGTTAACATCATACAATACGCGATTAGGTTTAATTAGAAGGCTTAGCGGAGGTTTTCTCTGAATTAACTGCTTAAGAGAATAAGGTGAGTTCTATGAGCCCACTTTTAAATGTTTTAAATGTTTTAAATGTTTTAAATGTTTTAATATTTTCAGGCTGATATACATTCAATATTACTATTTGAAAAGTATTTGAAATGCCTTGTGCTTGTTTTGTGTGAATACACATACGTAAAATTTTAAATACTTATAATTGTTTTGAAGTTATTATTACATGTTATTACTCTTTTCGGGAAGGTTATAATAAACAGGTAATGTAAAGAATGAAACTTTTATATAAAGCTTTGAGAAATGGAAAATGTGAATGTTTGGTCTAAGCCTATGTATGTGAGTAAGTGTCGGGTAAATATGATCTTATTAGCCTTGTTGTACAGGACCCATAACATTATATTTATGAAACGCTTATTTCCATATACGGGTGATGGACTGGTGTTGAAAAGATTATGAGTCCAAATACAAGGGTTATTTAAATGTACTTTTGAAAAAGATGAAAATGTTTAAAAGGTTAAAAAGATTTTAATCTAAGCGGATATTGTCTAGTGAAAAGGGAAAAGCTAGTTGTATAACTAGAAGCGGGGAATGACGGTTCTCCGGGGTAGCGACGGCCGCTTACTTGGAAAATGTATTTGGGTATCGATGGTTGCCTGAGGAACTAATGTCTTCCAATAGACAATGCTTAGTAAATAAATGAGTGCTTATGATATTTCGTATAACTCTTCTATGTTTTATACCTAATGATTATTTGCACAAAAGAGGTCTAGGGGACCCAGAGTACTTTGAGTACTAAATGGTTAAATAGTTGAATGGGATGGATGAATGTTTTGGTATAATTCTGTTATGTTTTATACCTGATAAAGGATGAATGGTTAAATGTTTTGGTATAATCCTGTTATGTTTTATACCTGTTAAAATGTTTATAAAGAAGGGGTCGTTAGACCCAAATGTTTAAAGTAACCTTTCAAGGAAAGGTAAAGGTTTTTAATACTTAGAACTCACCAGCGTAAGCTGACCTTTAAAAGCATGTATGTCAGGTATCGGTGATGTTTAAAGTAGCAAGGGAAAGTCTCTAGCAAGAGCAGATTAGATGGGCAAGCTATCAGGAAACACTCGGTAGTAGACTGACATAGCTATAGATAAGATCTAGTTATAGATTATGTTGTTATCTTCCTTACTGTTGTAACTTGTTATATATATAAATGAAAAGTTCTTAATTCCCGCTGCTAGTTATCTCTGTTGTACCATTTGTTCATGAGTAAATCCGACACGTGACCCCTCCTGGAGCTAAGACTGGGAGTGGGCGTCACAAGTTGGTATCAGAGTCTTGGTTTAAGAGATTTAGATACTAGCACGGTATCTAGACTTAAACTAGGACTCTTGATAAACAAAGTGAGGTAAGATAGGAATGTAAATGCCAGTCAGGATAGTCATGCCCATAGGAAAAATGTTGCACGAGGAACATAGGAGGTAGAACTTAGGATATGCAAGTACGGGGAATACACGATTGCAATTAGCTACTACAATTTGGTATTTTACCCAAATGAACATATCATAGGTTCTAATTGTTGTGTGGCCTAGTGCGGGGTAGGCTAATTGACAGTGAGATACGTGGTCAATAACTTGTAAAGAATGCCTAGAGAAAAAGGTAGTTTTGAAGGAGCGGTTTTAAAATTTCTGGTAAAGAATAAAAGGAATAGTACGAACACCAGGGATGACTGTGATGAGAATAACTGGGATTTGAACGCATCATAATTATATAAGTGTACGTATATAATTATCATGAATTCAAAATTTGGAGACTTCACGTCACATGAGTTCTGATGTATCAGACTATTTGGATCATAGAATCAGAAGATTGAAATCATAGTTATGGTAGGAATACGAATAGAACATCCGATACTAAATCCGATGTCAATAAAAAATGAAAGACGAGTACCTTCAGCAAAGAAATGAAAGGCGTTATGTTATAAATAGTGGCAGAATCATTAAAGGTTACGTTGCTATCGATTGCTAATAAACTTCCGGAAGCTTTGACGAGAAGAATGTCCAATAAAGCGACCGCTAGTAGAGCTGGTCCCGAGAAAGCTTTTGGTAGAAATAGATTCTCGATGAAAGGCAAACGGAAACGGTACGAGGATGAAGAAGGTCTTGAAGACAATGACGGTAGATTCCACAAGAAGGCTAAGGGAGCTTCTGAACAAAGAAGGCCAATATGCCAGATGTCTGAGAGACGTCATCATAGGAATTGCATTGGAGAACTCAGGAACCGTTGAAGATAAAAAGAGGTGTAGACAAGCCTAAAATGTCGCCTTAAGCAAGGAAATTGTAGACGTGATAGACGTTGTCACGGTAAAGTAGAAATGAGAATTGCTATGGAGAGAATAGTGGAAACGACGTTCCAAGCTACGTTGCTACCTTAAAGAAGACCATCACTATAAGTGATAGGTCGGAAGGCTCGAAACAGAAGCTAGCAGCTTGAAGTTAAGGATAGTTCAAAGAAAGATGACGAAGGTTACCACAAGCTGGATTAAGAACCCATAAGCTTAAGAGTATAGAGATCCAGAGTAGGCCAAGAAAAACTTACGTCCTAAGGGATGTTGTTTCCTTCAAATGGCAGGATGCAGCACACGAAGATTGGATGAGCTACACGAAGGAGAATACCAGCATAGGAGAGGAAAAGCATTGTCGAGGAATCCCGTAGTCAAGCTACCTTAGACAGCTTAGGATTACATCTTCCTTAGGACAAATGCAAAGACGTCAAGATAGACGATCTTAAGACAAAGGTTGATACGTAGATGAGCCTGACGATTCGAAACTAGCAGCAATGGCAAACTTAGAAGTCGGAATTCGATATTAGGAATTGTCACACAGTGTACTGCACCGATGCGAGTAAATGGTCAGTATTTGACAAATGTTCTTCTTAAGATCAATGTCAAGCTAGGGTTACGGATAGATAAATTTAGACGTTGAATGAATTGACTCGCGGGATGCTACACGCAAACTGTCTGTAACCAGAGAAAGAATCGACTTCATATGCAAGGATCGTGATGGCTTGGCAGTAAAAACGTATGCCATTGACTCGGAGGCAAAACCAAGAAGCTGAAGAACATACCAATAACGTATCAAATTTCCGGACGAATTATTCAGAAGCAACACCAGGAGCAACGTCAGAAGCAATAAGCATTGTACCAGTTATCTCCAACAGAAGCCATAAGATTTCTTTAGACCAAATATATCGCCTTAGGATACTCCAGCAATTTCAAGAAGATAAACGAAGGCCAAGGATATGCGTAGACTACAAGAAGATAATGAGGCTGAGAAGCAGACATCCTTTGCCAAGGATCAGCAAACCGTTCAACTAGCTACGAGGAGCAAGACGATTCCCAAAGGTCAATCTGAGATCAGATTAGCGTCAGCTAAAGGATTAAAAGTGAGTCTATAAAATAGAATGGCTTTTCGAAAGCAAAATGATTGTTACAAGATATTAGTAATGTTGACTGAAATGAGGAATGCCCCTTCAATCCCAGAAATTTTGTGGCTAAGCCTGCCGGTGAATGACGTTCTAAAGGATGGTGAAGAATGCATGAAGCATTGGAAGGAAGTACTAAAGATCAGGAAAAGAGAGAGGCTATGTTAACACATCTAAAGCCGCTAAGACTTTCCAAGGATGTAACACCATTAGGTTGACTAAGAAGATGTCAAGTCCTTTTAGAATCCTAATCAGTAGCAGACATGAAATGAAGTAATGAACGGATTAACTTAGGCATCGGTAAAATCATTTCCGATTAGGCCTAGTAAAGAGGGAAATTACAGCAGTAGTGTTTACACTCAAGAGATGCAAACAACAAACGAGGTTGTACACAGGATGTCCAAACTAGTTATTTAAGTAAGTAATAAATAGTCATGAATTATACTGGTTTTGTTATGGTTAGAATAGTAATATCGTCCTACACCAGACCAGTGATAGTACACCTATAGTTGAATCATGGGTGTGGTGGATACGCCACTGGTATATCCTATATATATACACCTGAGGTACAACTAGAAGTGGCACTAGAATTAGTCTCGTACAGGTAGATATTATGGGCCACTGTGGAAAACAAAGTAGTAGCGTTCATGAATACGTATCACTTACTAATGAGTAACTGAGTGACTGTTGATATCCAGAAGTAAAGTTCAAATCTTGTAGCATGCAGATAAATGTTTAACGTACGCAGAAAGTTAAACAGAATGGCAGAAGCTTCGCAATAAATTTCAACTTTAGAATAATTCGAAGCATATTCCGGTGGGATTCATAATAAGGCTACCCTATATGTAGCTAAAGAGTTATGACACCACCTAAATAGTATGTGATTGATAAAAAGGAAGAGTTCCTTTATCTTGAGAAACGTATTCTCCCAAATCGTTAGATAGACTGTTCGTTAGGAATTCATTCCTAAGAGTACTAGCATCAGTTATAGAAATGCGATTCACATTCAAATTGTGAACAAGATTTCGTGAATAGATAATTGAAATATTACCTTATAGGTAATAGAGGTAGATGACAGATTGTCATAGAAAGTTTGTTGCGATGTTAAAATCGTAACCTAGGAACCAGGTGGTTCATATAAAATGGATGCATTAGATGCATAGAAAAGGTTCCGGATTGATCAGGGAAAGAAATGTGAGATAAAGAACTCATTGTGAGTTAAATCACAGTTTGAGCAAGTTTCGAGGACGAAACCTTATTAATGGGGGGTAGAGTTGTAACACCCCAAAATCTTATGACTTAAATTATATACGTGTGCTATATTTGTTAAGTAGCTTAAATGCATGTGATATATATATATATATATATATATATATGTGTGTGTGTGGAATAGAGAAACGCCACGATTCGTGTACGAATATTCGACACGACGTTCGAGGAAACGTCAAGAGGCGAAATGATAGAATATGATAGATAACGAAAAATAAAGATCGTGGGCACAGACGGATCTTAGATCCGAGTTATAACGAAGCGGAAAAACACAAAATAGTGATTTAGGCCCGGTTTGTAATAACCGTAATTAAAACTTGAACGTCACTAAATTAATGCTAAAGCAAGATTAAAATATCTGGTAATGCTTAATACTTGATTTATAATCGTTATAAAATATATTTGCGATGTTCGGCACGAAAAACGGTGGAATCGGTAACTGTTGCTGTTACACGATAATAACCGAAATCAATTCGGTTAGCCGTTCGAGATGATTATAACACCTCGACAAAGTATAAATAATTATTATAATATCTATGAAGAATTTCAGTCAGGACAACGTATTCGGTCTGTGAAACGGTCGCGATCGCAACGTTGATTAGACACGCACTTTTACTGCGTAATTAAATGAATACTCACCGGTTGACGTTATAACCGGAGAATAAATATAATAATTAAATTTAGTGAACTCCCGTAATATTTTAGATGTTCGGGAATTTTTATGAACCGTTTATAAAATATTAAATTATTTAACGAGTTTAAAATAGGCGGATATAATACCTACTTATTTATAGTATACCATATTATAAGTATTGCTTGCTCCCTACTCTTGACATACTGTCTGTCCAAATTGATCAAATGATTCAGCAAAAAATTTGGTTGCTCAGCATGTTTACATGGTTAAATTCCTATGTATGAAGTATTCCTTCATACAAGAACTTTTTTACCATAAATACGTACTTGAAGCTGCAATTTAAAAACACACACACAAATAGAAATCTCATATTGAAATCAGAGGCTGTATGCGGCAAAAAAAAATAAAAGAAGAATGAGAGAGAGAGAGCACAGCAGCCGTACCCCTCCCTCTCGACTTTCCGATGCACACCGGCAGAAACCGACGAACCACCCTCTCTCTCGTCTTGCTTGTCGGTGCACCATCACACCGGCGATCCTCACCCGAAGCTCGACAGCAGCATCCTGCCGTGCTCCTCCGTTCAAACGCAGGTGAGACTCGACGAACCTCCCTCTCGCTCCGGCGAGCCAAGCAAGACCGGCGGACAAAACCCAGCCCCCTGACTCCCTCGACGACGGCGACGCAACCCCCTACGCAGGCGACCTGCTGCCTCGTTACTTTCTTCTCCCCCTCCCTCTGACTGGTGAGCACCGGCGGAGCTCACAGCTCCCCCCTCGTTCCCATTCGTTTCTCCGGCGACCTTTGAGTCGATATACGGGGTTGGATGGCGGTGAGCAACTGGAGACGAGACTAAGGTGGCGTTACGCCGCATGACAGCAGCTAGAGAACGGAAGTAGATGGTGATGGCGATGGTGGTTATGGTTGCAGGAGGAGATGATGAACGGGATAAAACCCAGTAAAAACGACACCACCGTCCTCACTTTCGGTTGAATTTCGGTAACGTACGAGTGACAACGGGTGATAACGACAACAACGGTGAACACCCGGGATGGCGGAGAATGGTTGCGGTGGTCGAAGATCGTTGAAGGTGGTCCACGGTGGCAGAAAACGGGGTGTAAACTAGTGACGTTAATAAAACCCGTCTATACTTTTGGTCAACGTTTTGGTGGCATAACGAGGTCCAAACGACGAACCAACAACGGGGAAATGCTCGTGGCGAGAACCTAGTCGGGAAGGACTATTCGTTTATCTAAAACGAACCACTTTATTATCTTGGTAATTCGGACTCGTTTCCTGACCCATCAAAGAGGTAATCACGTTAAATATTTGTTATTATTACAAATATTATTATTAGTTAAGGATTAAATAAAATTTTAATAGAAAAAGTTAAATGATATAAATATACATATATGAATATAATGTATATAATTATTAATCAATTTTATTTAAGAAAATTGATTTAAAAGGGTATTTGATATTTAAAATATTAAATATATATAAACGTATATATTTAGTATAAACGATAATGATAAAGTAATTATCGGATTAAAAAATATGTTTAATATATGTTTGAAATATATTTAAACTATGTTTAATATATATAGAAAAATATATATAAAGTGTTCATAATGAAATTACGGTTTTCTAGCCGCTGTGCTATCAAACCCGAGTAAACGGTAATGAACTAAGCTTTGAAATTTTAAAGTACATTATAAAATGTTATAATGGATAATACCCAAACTGGTTTCGACTGAAAATGAGTTTTGATAAAGAAATAAGAAAAACGTGAAATTAGGATTTCGGAATATGATTATTTAATATAAAATAATCCGGAGGGTATGAGGACTTGATTTTGATATGGAACTATGTTTATATATATAATAAATATATATAAAGTTAAAATGGATAAATGATAAAGTATTTAAAATACCGAGTTAATCGGATATTAAGAAGTTCGCGCGAACTGGAAAGGTAGACGCCTGTACACTGGGGTTTCTGGCAAAAGCGAGGGTGCCGCATAAATCCCAACTCGGAAATGGCATCCCTCACTGGGCGATCCCGGAGTGAGCGTTTACTTATAGGAATGCGTGTCTTCATATTATCAACAAGAGGAAATGATAATAGCCTAAAGGGCATTTTGGTCATTTTAACATTTGAAAAGGAATGAACTTAATAATTTAATATTATTAAGATAATGAAGTATCAAAATAAACATAGGAAGTGTTTATTATGTTAAACCTTGCGTTAACATCATACAATACGCGATTAGGTTTAATTGGAAGGCATAGCGGAGGTTTTCTCTGAATTAACTGCTTAAGAGAATAAAGTGAGTTCTATGAGCCCACTTTTAAATGTTTTAAATGTTTTAATATTTTCGGGCTGATACACATGCAATATTACTACTTGAAAAGTATTTGAAATGCCTTGTGCCTGTTTTGTGTTAATACACATACGTAAAATGTTATAATACTTATAACTGTTTTAAAGTTATTAGTACCTGTTATTACTCTTTTCGGGAAGGTTATAATAAACAGGTAATGTAAAGTATGAAACTTTTATATAAAGCTTTGAGAAATGGAAATAAGCCTATGTATGTGAGTAAGTGTCGGGTAAATATGATCTTATTAGCCTTGTTATACAAGACCCATAACATTATATTTATGAAATGCTTATTTCCATATACGGGTGATGGACTGGTGTTGAAAAGATTATGAGTCCAAATACAAGGGTTATTTCTCCGGGGAACGACGGTTCTCCGGGGTAGCGACGGCTGCTTACTTGGAAAAGGTATTCGGGTAGCGATGGTTGCCCGGGGAACTAACGTGGTTCCAATAGACAATGCTTAGTAAATAAATGACTGCTTATGATATTTCGTATAACTCGTTTATGTTTTATACCTAATGATTATTTGCACAAGAGAGGGTCTAGGGGACCCAGAGTACTTTGAGTACTAAATGGTTAAATAGTTGAATGGATGAATGAATGTTTTGGTATAATTCTGTTATGTCTTATACCTGATAAAGGATGAATGGTTAAATGTTTTGGTATAATCCCTGTTATGTTTTATACCTGCTAAAATGTTTATAAAGAAGGGGTCGTTACACCCAAATGTTTAAAGTAACCTTTCAAGGAAAGTTAAAGGTTTTAAATACTTAGAACTCACCAGCGTAAGCTGACCTTTAAAAGCATGTATGTCAGGTATCGGTGATGTTTAAAGTAGTAAGGGAAAGTCTCTAGCAAGGGCAGATTAATTGGGCAAGCTATCAGGAAAGACTCGGTAGTAGACTGGCATAGCTATAGATAACATCTAGTTATAGATTTGTTATTATCTTCCTTACTGTTGTAACTTGTTATACATATAAATGAAAAGTTTTTAATTTCCGCTGCTTAGTTATCTCTGTTGTACCATGTGTTCATGAGTAAATCCGACACGTGACCCCTCCTGGAGCCAAGACTAGGAGTGGGCGTCACAGATTTTTTGTCGCATGGGGAGTTCTTGAGGGTCTTATGTGTTGATACATGGTCCTGATCGTCATGTGAAGTATCGAATACCAGACGAATCACACAAGATTGCTGAGATCCGAACTCAGGCCGAATCAGGAGTTCGGACTACGTGGCAACTGTATACGGGTCTTGTATGAATAGGGGGTTCCGTGGATATCTTCTCTGTGTACTTTGTGGTCATCTCTGTGGTTAATACAAAGCTCATTTGTATTTACTCTTTGTGTTTTACTCGTTTACATTGATTTCATTACGACTAAGTAGAAGATCCACACGCTCAGGCAATTTCAAGTGGTATCAGAGCATTTGGTTTGCTCTACTAGTCGGAAATCAGTGTTTTTCGGAGTTTTGAGTTCAAATTCACGTTTTTGCGAAAATGTCAATCATTTTTGAGTTCGTTTGATTGTTTCGAGTGTGTTTTTCATCAAAAATTCATTCCTGAGTTGTTTCTATTAAGTTTGCTTGAATTCTTGTAAAAAATTTCAGTCAAAAACGTTGAAAATCGAGAAAATGACGTCGAGAGAAATCTGTCTTGTTTGAGGTTCGGACAAGTTCGGCATAACCGCTCTGAACTCGAGGTTCGGACAACGTTCGGTCATTATCTTGGTTCGGTGAGAGTTCGGTGAGGGATCGCTCGACATTCGGACAGAGTTCGGTGATTGTTCGGAGTTGTTTGGTTTTTATTCTTCCGAAGGTCAGGATCGGAGAGAGTTCGGCGTAGCCAAATTCGGACTAGGTTCGGTGACAGTTTGGAGGAAGTTCGGATGAGGTTCAGAGAGAGTTCGGTGTAGCCGATTTTCAAGTGTTCGCGGCTATTCAAAATTCGGTTCAGGCAACGATGCAAACGATGATTAACTATGATAATGAAATTGGAACAAGTCAGAATGTTCCCAAATTAATCAAATTGGAAAATTATCATAGTTGGGTGACACGATTTGAAGCGTTTGTTTCCACAAATGATATCGATATGTGGTTATCATATTCTGAACCATATACATATCCTAAAGGTGAGGACGGGGAACCAATTCTTCAAAGGAAGCTTTTCGGTGAACAAAAGAAAGCATATCAAGCTGAGAAAAAGGCTTATGGCACTTTAACAATGGCATTGCCTACTGATCTACTACATCAATTTTCAAGCAACTATACTGCAAAGAGTTTGTGGGATGCTCTAGAAAAGAGATGTGAAGGCAATGACCAATACAAGAAAAGTCGACAAAAGGTGTTGAAGAAGGAATTTGATAGCTTCAAGCATTATCAAAATGAATCGATTCCAAATCTGATTGCAAGATTTGCACATTTGATGAGTGAAATGAAGTTGGTGAATCTCACAAAAGATGAAGCTGATAAGAAAGAAAAGATCATGGAAGCTCTACCAGAGAAGTGGAAAAATTATGTGATGATGGTTACTAATGATAAGGATTATCCAAAGTTGTCTTTTAATGATCTGATTCAAAGAATCCAAGCAAGGATATGGAGTTAAAAGTAAACAAGTCACTTCCTGAGCAAATTCAGAATCCTGCGGTGTATTATGGCAACAATGATTCAATTTTGAATGCTGGGAAATCTAATATTCTTAGTTCTGCACCTCCTACAACATTTCTCACAGGTAAATCTGAAACTCCTAGTTATTCTTCTGCTGGTTGTCCTGTTTCAATTCCGAGTTTTTCGACTCAAAGTGCATTGTCTGTTCAAACTGTTGATGATTATAATGCATTGATGTCTGCATTAGTATCTTCATACTTTGGTGTTATCACTGGTGCTGTAAGTAATGCTGAATTAGAAAATGAAGATTACGATCAGATTGATTATGATCATTTAGAGGAAATGGATCTAAATTGGCAGTATGTTATGTTGGTTTGAAGAACAAAGAATTTTTTCAATAGAACTGGGAAGAAGAGACTGAATCAGGAGGGAAAGATTGGTTTGGACAAGTCTAAGGTGAAATGTTATAAGTGTTCAGTTTATGGTCACTTTGCTCGAGAATGTTCAAGTTCTGCAGAAAGTAAATTGAAAACTGGTCAACATGCACATTTAGTTTTTCATCCATCAAATGAAGCTGAAAAGGTTGAGACGAAATCTGCTACTCTTGCTCATGATTGGACTAATACATTTGTGCATACAAATGAATTTGCTTGGAATGCAGATTCAGCAATTAAATGGAATCATACTCCAATTTCAATTGCATTAACTGTTCAACATGCCGATGATGATAGTTTTTTAACTGAGTCTGATTCTTCTTCAAGTGTATCTTTAATTCAAGAAGAATTACCTAACGTTTCTATAAGTTCAAAAGTTGATGAGTTTGAATGTCTTAAATGTAAGAAATTGCTTCAGACGGTTGCCAGTTTTGAACAACATTGTCAATTATCAACTGAAGAAATTGTGGTGTTAAAGAAAGAGTTGGAGGATTTTCAAAAGAAATATTATGAATTGGTTCATATTCATGAAGATGTTTTGAAAGAAAAGGCAAAGTTAGCTGAAGAATGTGAAAAAGCAAAAGCTGAAGCTTTAGATGCAGCTCAAGATTTTGAAAATCTGTTTGAGAAGAGTTATCCGGTTCAACAAAAATATGAAGAGGCTACTGCTCTTATTGCAAAAACTATTGTGACCGTTGAGAAGCTTCAAAATAAGATCTCTATGCTTCAAGATGAAAATGTTCTTTACAGAGACAAGAATGAAGTATTAACTAAAGATGTTGAGATCTACAAGCAAAAGAGAGAAAATGTACTTGAGGAATTATATGCTGAATGTGAGATTCGAAAGTTACAAACTTATGAATATGATGATCTCAATGAAAAGTTTATCAAGTCACAGAAAGAGGTGTTTGAGGCTCAACAAAATATCAATGATTTGAAATTGGAAATTTTAGAGCTAAAAAGACAAGTGAAGAATTGCAATTTGTCTCCAACATTGATAAACTTTTTATACAAACAGGATCAGAGTTCAGAAAGTTCTAAGAAAGAGGATGTTCACTCGATTCCACAACCAGTGGATTTGATTGAAGTTACTTCTGCTCAAATTGATCCAAAAGATGAGTTGAATGATTATTTAAAGTTTGCTACTCCACCCAAGTAGAACAAGGCTAAGTCTAAGAAGAAAGAGAAGGCTTTGGGTGAAGCTCCCAAATTTTTGTCAAAGTTTGTTTTGTTGGACAATGAAAATGTGTTTGATAAGGTGGTTTTGAGTTCTTCATCTGCAACTGAAGAAGAAAAAGTTTTGATTAAGCTAAACAAGCTTAAGGATATTAAAGCCAAATTTACTAGCGACGCTAAGACAAGAGAAGCTTCGGGTTCTTCTTCAACAAATCAAGGATTTAAACACAAAGGTTTGGGTTATCAAGTGCAGGAAGAGTCTATTAAAGCTACGAAACCAGTGAAGGCTGAGAAAGTTGTTAAAGCTAAAGTTGCAGAGAACTTATCTCCTCAGAAGGAATTTTCCTATTGTTCTGGAGGCTCGTCGTCTTCAAGGAGTCCATCTCCTAGGTATGATTCTTCTGATGGTTTTTTTAATAACTTTGATTCTGATCATTCATCTGGTTTTTCAAAGTCAAAACAATTTTCAAGTATTTTTAGAGAACGACCTTGTTATGTATGTCATCAACCGGGACATCTAGCTGTTGATTGTCCGACGACTGCATATATTCACAAAACTGCAAAATATGTGGATAACAAAGGTTAAATTTTTTATGAACCGTGGTCTCCAAAGATTAAATCAACTCGTAAATCGTCTTGGTCTAGGTCAAGTACGTCGGTTGACACTGATTCAGGTTCTGATCAAAAATTCAAACTTTTACCAATTTGGAAACCGAAAGTTGTTTCCACGACCAACAAAGACTATGTGGAAGACACCGGGCGACCCGACGCTGTTGAATCGGGTCGATCCCAGAGCGACTAATGTTTTATTTGGTGTCAAGCAAGTATTTCAAGAAGACTTTTCGGTGATTGGAAAATTGTTGATTGTGGAATATCTATTCTAATTTAACCTGAATTTCAAAATCAATTTTTAGATTTCAAAGTGCTAAACTGACCGTATTCGTGTTGGTTGATCAATTTTTCCTTGTTTTCTCACTCCGTCTCATTCTGAGGGGGAGTTTATTTTTGCAAAACTACAAAAATAGTGTGTTGTTTTTTTCAAATCGTAAAAATGAAAATCTATAAATAGAGTTGTTATTTTTAGGGGGAGACATTTGGAAAAGCCAAAAACATTGAAAAATGAGAAATTGTATCCGACATGTTTGGGAAATGATGGTACATTGGCTGACATCGTCTGGTTCATGGATAAAGTAGATGAAAAATCCTTAAGACCATTTGATCGATGTGCAAGGTAGGCTCGGCAAATCAGAAAGTATACAAATGTGATATATACTAAATCTGATGCTTGACCTAGTGGATAATATCTTGATGCATATCTCATGATATATCAAAAAACGATATGTGAAAAATAAAATGAGAAGTCACTGTGTATACATGTGTTCATTTTACAAAGATTTAAACTTGTTTGATTTTCTTTATTTTGTCAAACGATCGGACTTTCTCTGCGTATCGAAAGATCGACCTGATCGTTGTTCGTTTGACGTTCTGCATTATTTTCTTTGGTGTTTCGTATAACTCATCGGACTTTCTTTGCGTGTACGGGAGTACCGACCTGATTGTTGTTGAGTTATACAATTTCAACTTGTTTTATTTTCTTTTTTTGTTAAATCCGAGGCCTTATCTGCGTATCGAAAGATCGACCTTAAGGTAGACGATTTAACGTTCTTATTTCTTTTTGCATGGAACACAGTTGACTATATCATGGTTACAATCATTATGTGATTAAAATCACATATGAAATCACAAAATGTGAAAAGCAAAAGCATATCTGAGTATGTTTGATAGTGTGGGGTACACTGGTCAATGCAAATTTAATCAATACCTTAACATATCCAGATGTTATGAGTATGATTCTGCCAGAGTTTAAAGTAGGAAAAATTATATCTGCAATCAACATGGCTTATGTGCTTCAATAATTGAAATTGAAATGTACTTCAGCATGTTATGACCAATATGATCCCAAGTTGTGATCTTTCTCACAAAAGACAAAAATAGTGTCTAATTCTGTTTTGTTTTACTGTTCTTATTAGAAACTACCAAAAAGATTTTAGGTGTGTTTTGATATAAAATTTCTTAAAGACAAAAATATTTTGTTTCTTATTTGTTTTCGATTGATCAACACGAAATACAAAATCAATTTCCAAAATCAAAATATCTTGGAGTCTCGAAGAGACATTTTGCACCAAGATTATTTATGTTGGCAGGTTTCTAAGTGGGAAGAGAACATTACAACTTCAAGTATTATGAAGATTGTTGATAAAGAGATTATACACTATGCAATATCAAGTATTCAAGATTGAACTCATCGTCAAGATCGAGGAAGAGTTTGATTGAAGATACAAGATACAAGTTTAATGCAGGAGATGATACTGAACATGCCGAGGGGGAGTTTGTTGATACATGGTCCTGATCGTCATGTGAAGTATCGAATACAAGACGAATCACACAAGATTGCTGAGGTCCGAACTCAGGCCGAATCTGGAGTTCGGACATGGCCGAACGTTGGGCCAAACCTGAGGTTCGGACCAGCGTGGTTCAACTTGTATAAATAGGATGTTTTGTATAGAATTCAGGGGGTTCCGTGTGATATCTTCTCTGTGTACTTTGTGGTCATCTCTGTGGTTAATACAAAGCTCATTTGTATTTACTCTCTGTGTTTTACTCGTTTACATTGATTTCATTACGACTAAGTAGAAGATCCACACGCTCAGGCAATTTCATTGTGACTTTCTTCATTTAGCCGTGAGAATGATCATGTGATTAGGATTAAACCCATAATCACTTTTATATGATTTTTAAATCATACTAAATCTTGACGGGCCCCTTTTGAACTTTTAGCCCAATCCATATTTATGAGCCTATTAGCAAACTTTAATGAATGAGTCCATTAACATTTAGCCCAATCTCAAATTTAGGTAAAACCGATTTAGTCTAAATCTCGTCCACTAATTATTATTAATCACATTAACAATAATATTGATTACTAGATTATTTATAACAATTAGAAATAATATATTAATCGTTCATTTTCGTTTTTTAGCGGTTAACATTTAAGTGAGTTTAATGTTTGTGAACCTGGTGTAACTCTTACGGGTCGTAACCCAGTCGGGTTCGAGATTTGTTGGGTCTGGACATACAATATCTATCACGGGTTGTGCCTGCCTGACACACCCCATGTCACCTAGGAACGGGCTATCTGGCTGCTGACATGACATCTGATAACATGCCCCATGCCTAGTCTGACCACGGGTTGTGCCCCTTCTGACAACACGCCCCAAGTGACAAAGACATGCCACATGTGATGTACTTGAAAGAACAGAAAGATTTGCTGACAACACAAGGTATGCCTCCCAGACATAGGTCGTGCCTCCATACGTTCCTATAAATACCAGCCTCATTCCATAATCAAACCAACTTAATTCTTCCTTCATCTCTCTCATTTTTAGCTTAGGAGCCATTTTAATACTTCAATTCATTAGTTTTTGGTGCTTTGAATCAAGATTATCAGACATTAACATCAAAAGTTGTTTACGTTTATCTATGAACTTTTCATATTTGGTTATGCAAATCTTTAAAGCCATACTTGGCTAAAACTTATAGTCACTTGGGAGAAACAAGCCTTTAGTGGGTTGGTCACATAAATTTATACACAAACCTAAAGGCATGTAAAATGACTTTGGGTCTAAAACTTTATATTAAACTGAATTATTGGTTCTTAAAAAAAAAACTTACCCTGTGTATCATGAACCATTCGTGCCCTCAAAAGCATGATGACCGACCCATGACAGTTGGTCAGAGGTTAAGGTATTGACAACACATTTGTCTTATGGTTTGTAATGCATTCATGTTTTTATGTCTATGTAAATGATACATTACTCGCACGAGAGTGGTTTAGAGATCAAGGTTTGGGACTTTGGGTTTGTAATTCTTTGCCACTTCATATGCGCAAGAGAGATGCATTTATGGACTTGGTTATGGTCAAGACTGACTGTGTACGCGCAAGAGCGGTGCATGAGAAGAAGCGAACCACTACTCCTTATAAATGTTTTTACTCAAAAATATAATCAGGTGCGTGAGTTGTTCCCTTGCTGGTTCATGACAACGTATCCGAGCATAACGACACTTTAGCTATAAGGTCCTACGAGTAAATGATATTTGTTACACACTATATTGTTTTCTTCAATAGACGGTCCTCTCAAGAAGCTATCCATGCCGGTAGAAAACAGAAGGAACGTATGATTGGCTATGCTAATCACGAGCCCTTTCAACTTTCAGAAACAATCTTTTGGACGGTTTATAAATAATATGGTTACCAACTTCACCAAAGGCGAGTTAACCTAAGTGATATTATCTTTGATTGGATTTATCAAAACTCTTTTATCTTTATTTTATTTTTAGTTTTATTACAAAATTAAGCCAACTTTTGGATTCGGCTAGACGTTAAGGAATGTCCAATATTAAGAGTTTTGTGTCCTTGAACGACCTCGATATCTTACTTTCGCTATAGTATGTCAACGATGGGTGCATTTTCCCTAACATGTGATTAGAGTGATTGTATTTTATCATGTTTATAAATTTAAAAGTTACAACAACAGTGGTGTTTTCTGACTCCTTATTGTATTACTTTTCTATACATCGTCCACACGTCAAGGAATGATCATTACGGGGCCAGACTTGTCTCTTATAATAGTTTGGATGGTGTTAGGAATATATGTTTGTACGTTGTACAAAGTGATTTAACTAAGAATACCGAGAAAGTTATAATGAAGAAGTTGAAAATCCGTCCAAATGAAAGCTCTTCGTCTAAACGAAGATTGTTTGAGTAAATTAGTATTAATGTTATTAATTTAGAACTGAAATAGTTTAATTTATGATTGTAATAACTAAGCTATGTTATAACTTAACATTGTTTTATAACGTCTAATTTATAATTATTTTTTAAATTATTTATATTTAGTTCAAAGATATTATAACATGACACATATTACATTACATGGGTAAAGTTCATGTAAGAACCATTATTTATTGGAAGAACTTAAAAACCAACTTAAATGAAGGATAGTTAAGTAATTTTGTCCTTTCTTTTTAATTCCTCCACTACATTTATGGTAAATATCATATTTCTATTGTACAAACTTGTAAGAACCAAAGAAAAATTATTTCAAATGAAGTTTTTTTGGGTAATTTGATATTTTTTTTAAATTTAATTTCACGTATATCCATCGGATGACTTATAAAAAAAGTTTTTTTTTGGTTTTTTGTTTTTTGTTTTTTTTTTTGCTTGTCCGACTATGTTGCATATGCAACATATGAAACATACAATGTTGCATATATGCAGTATTGTATTTTCATATGTTTTATATGCAACATACCATGTTGCATATATGCAACATTATATGTTTCATATGTGCAACATGGTATGTTTTATATTTTTTAAATGCAACATACCATGTTGAATATACCATGTTGCATATATGCAACATTATATGTTTCATATGTTGCATATATGCAACATAGTCAGACATACCAAACAAATAAAAACGATTTTTGTTTTTTTAGGCCGTTAAATTGCCATCATGTATATAGACATGATGGAAAAAGAAGAAGAAGTACAAAAATTATCTAAATAACCTTAATTCAATTGAAATTTAATGGTTTTTACATTAGTTCTTAAGTTCTTACAATAATATTGGTTTGTACTAGAACTTTACCCTACATTGAATACCCGGTTACTTTAATAAAAAATAGAGAATTTTAAAATTTTCAAAATATACGTCCTGTATAATAAAATATGGCGGTCGTATATATTGTATTTCATTTAAACTCATAAACCTCAAACAAGATTTAATATCTGGGAACCTATACAAGTCGTATTCAATTGAGTCATAGACATACTGGTCGTAATGTTAGTATACGAGTCGTGTATTTCTGAGTCACGGACAGTTTTTGCAAGACTGTTGCATTGTATTCACAAAAGCTACATGAGTCGTATACATGTCTATACGACCCGTACATATATCATAGTGACACAAATTAGGGGTGAGCAAAAAACCGAAAAAACCGATAAGAAAAAAAACCGAACCGAAAAAAAACTGAAAAACACCGAACCGGAAAAAAAAAACTGAACCGAAAATAATGGTTCAGTTTCGGTTTCAAGTCTACTAAGAACTGAACCATTATAAAAACCGAACCGAACCCAGAGACAAATGTGTGAATTAACATTTTCGGAGGGGACATTTTAAATCTTTAAACCTTAATTTATATTTTAAGTTAACACTTAACACTTAAGTTAAAAAATTTAGTAACCCTTATTCCCTTAATTTATATTTTAAGTTAACATTTAATATTTAATAGTTTACGTTCAAGATCTTTTGTGTTAAAAACTTTTATATTTAAAGTCATTTCGTATTTTGTATGGTCACACACTTCACGTGACTACTCCTTTTTTTTTTGTAATTCAATAGTTATGACGGTACTTGTTTTACTATTATTTATTTATTTTTTTAGGATTAGACATTTAAAATTAAAATTATATACATATTACACAAAAAACCGAAACTGAAAAACCGAACCGAAAAAAACCGAAACCAAACGGTTTTCTTTTTTCTTAGGAACCGAAAACTTCGATTTCGGTTCGATTCGAGTCAAAACCGAACCGAACTGAACCATGCTCATCCCTCTCACAAATAGCAAATTTTTAGGGTACAAATAGTTAACCTTAAATAACGTAAATATAAATCCCATCCCTTATACATACAAAGATAACACTTCTAGTATGTTACACAATTAACTACGCATCCAATTCATAGAAATTTATCATGTTAAATATTAAAATAACAAAAGATTATATTCCTTAACTTTTTTTTTTTTAACATGTGTGTATTAGCATACCACAAATGAATCGGTGGTGAATACGATGAATAAACACAAGATTAACGATGAACATGTGGGAAAGATATATGCTTTAAATCCTTTTGAATTTAAAGACTAGAATCTTTTATCTTTTGATATTAGAATAAAATCATTGAATAAGTGCCGATGTTTCCAAAAGATTGACGTTTTGATTTTATTCTCACTAATTCAATCCTTTTTTATTATCACAAAATACGCCTTTAGTTAATATATTGATTTAAAAACTAATTAATTAAATATAAAATAAAAATAAAGTAAACTTTATCATGTGGCAATTGAAATTTGAAATGATTTGTAAATATATCAATTGAAATCTTACAATTCTACAAGCACATGATTTAGATAAAATCTTCATCTCGATCATCGGATTGCATGATTTAAATCTAATTTAATTTTTCCCGACTTGAATAAACCTATTAGACTTCAAGAGTTCAACAACTAAAATATTAAATTCAAAATAACTAATTTTTAATTGATATCACCCTAAGTCACATTTCACTATTTCCATTATGTTTAAACATTGATTTTCATTAATTGTAATTCATTCTGTCTTGGATATGAAATACTAAAACATATGACAAAGAAACTAACATTTGAGTAAGATCTAATTTTTACAATATCAGAATTAGCAAACCATAAAAGATGATTGTTTCAACTGTCTTCCTTTATGCTAAACACTCAAACAAAGATACACATAGTAAGTTGACACATAAAATTTGGTCACTATAGTTGATCAATGTTTTAGTGGAGTTCATGTTTAGTTGATTTTAAATAAATTCACTGAAAAATAGTTTATGAATTTTTTAAAATTAATAATAGTAATATAATCTAAATTTTATGATAGATACAAAAATATAATGAAAAGGAATCAAAAGCATGCTATTTTAACATGTGGAAGAACCTATTATATGAAAAGTCTTAATTAGTATCATTTATTTAAATCTTTTTAAACGGCAAGTATAATTAAAAAGGCTGCCAGCAAATAGCTAGCCCCACCAAACACCACAAACTAGTATCATTTAAATGATTCTTGTTACTAGCCATTCCTTTTAAAGAATTTGACAAATGTTCTATGAATCAATCTCTAAGAATTTGAACTCAAAGGTGGCCAACAAATAGAACATGAGCTTTTGTAATTTAAGGGTTTTGACCATCTTGCTTCAATCAAAATCATAAAAATGCTTTTCTATTAAATTGTAATGTCAATACTTTGATTATTCTACTTCTAGAACAAGGGTAAACAACGCTATCCACAACATGTCAAAAAGCATAACATGCAGATTAATAAAAAAAAATCATATTGATATCTTTATTATTTTTCTCCAAAATAAATAAGTTTAATTGTTCTATTCAGAAGTTTATAACAGTTTATTTAAACATTAAATTATTAAATAAGCAGTTTAATGTATGTGTTTTCATAATTCGGTTTAAAACTTTGAAATCCTCTAAACGGGTTATCAGTTTGATTTCACGGTTGGTTTTTTTCGTTACTTTTAGTCGGCTGGTTTCAAAGTTTTCAAACCATAACGGACGTTTGGTTCACTGTTTATAAAAAAACCAGTCGTATAAAACCGGACCGGGCCGTTAGATTTAATAAAATTATTTTTTAAAACATTTAATAATAGTCATATTTAAATATTTATACTAGTTTGTTAATGTGGTACTATTCACTTGGTAGAGGCTTAATCCTCTTAGTTGGAGATCATGAGTTTAAACCCAGGCGATGATATAATTGGGGTAATTTAGTTTGTGAAGTAGTTTAGAAGTAGGAGTAGGATATAGGAAGATAGATTTGTTGTTAAAAAAATAACTAAATTATATTTGTAGGATACCCCTCTGTTGGACCCAACAAAATATGTTGGGCCAACCCATGCTACCCAATTCAAATGAGCCCAAGTGAGGAGGGCCCTTAAGTTTATGCCTTTGATAATCTCCCTATATAATGGGATCTTTACCTTCTTATTAGTGGAGAGGGTTATCTTCTCCAATCCACAAACTCTTACACCCATTCTTACATATTAGTCTCTCATAACAACTTTATACATGTGTTGATACATTGCAAGATTGATATAATCCGAACTATATGTGAACTCAGAGTTCGGATGCATACGAAAATAGTCCAAACCTGAGGTTCGGATGATCGGGTTCAAGCTTGTTTTGTTCATCTATAAATAGCTAGTCTTGTATTGTGTTTAGAACTTCTTGGTCAGATCTTGTATGTGTACTTTGTGGTGTTTCTCAGTGGTCTAATACAAATCATTTGTATTTACATCTCGTTTCATTCACGTTTAACATAGATTTCAATTCGACCGAGTAGACGATCCACCGCTCACGCAATTTCAAGTGGTATCAGAGCTTTCGATTTGCTCTACTGGTCTGAGATTTGTGTTTTTTTCAGATTTTTGAGTTAAAAAACCCCAGGTTTTTGAAAAATCTAAAGACTTTTGAGTTCATTTTAAGTATCCTTTCCATGAAAAATCTTCTCCTAAAACCTTTCTACTGAGTTTATCTGAGTTCCTGTAAAAAAATCCCATTCGAAATCTCTATAAAACACGAAAAATTGAGTCGAAAATGATTTGTTTCGTTTTCAGTTCGGGTGAGGATTAAGGTTCAGCTAAAATAACCGCTCCGAACTCTGGGTTTGGATACTGTTTGGGTATAGTTCGGATAAGGTTCGGCTGGGTGACATCTGGTTCGTTTCGACTTCGGCTTGTTTTCTAGTTCGCCCATCCAAAGTAGTGGTTCGGTAGAGTTCGGATAGTGACTTTCAGTTCGTTTCTGTTTCGGACTGAGTTCGGACAAACAATTCAAGTTCGGATTAGGTTCGGGTAAATAGTAATCGGGATTTTTGGAAGGTTTCATGAAAACTAACGTAACTTGAGAATCGTTAAGAGTTACGGGAGCTAATACCAGCCAAAATGACCGTATCGAAAAGATCTAAACTTTGGCACCCAAATTCCACTTTTAAGACCTTCGTTTTTGGGTTTAAAGTTTTGGTATACAAGTGTAGCTCCGGAAATTTCCCAAACACACGATATTTGATCGTAAATGAGTGCGGAATCCTCAAATACGATTGATTCAAGAACAATAGTAGAAGAATAGACTAGATCTAGAGAAAAGATGAAGTCTTGAATGAATATCACTACTAAAGGAAGCTGATCGTAAACACAATAGAGCCAGAAATCGTAAACTTGAAGGTTGTATTAGAAAAGCTTACCATTAATCATAAACAATGAGGTTGATATAGTACCTCATACAAAAATCGTAAACCTAATATGGCCCACATGGCCCAAATCGTAATCAACAACAAGCCCACTAACAAAGCCCAAAAGCCCATTAACAACTAAGCCCATAACTAATGTTCATGCCTCTAAAATATATAGCCCAACAATCTTCCCCTAGGCATGAACCATTAGATCTTTTCTTCTACGGCAGCAGTAGATCGAATCGGAATGTATTCAGTGCATTGTTCGACCACCATTTGTTTGCTACAATCCGCTCTGCAGTCCCATGAAAGATTCCCACCCTCACAGCATTCTCCATATCATTTTCATCACCAAGTATAGGCTGTGAGGCGAGCAACTTGATATCTCTTTCTCCGAATCTGAGCAAATCAACCGGATCATAAAAACGGAACTGCCTCATACTCTTGCAGAGCACCACCACCTCGTGTGTCGTTGGATCATAAAACCAGCAGTCAAAGTTTTTGACTAAAGTGCCATCTTGAATTTCATCGAACATATTTATAACTCTAGTGCGCTTGGTAGGTGGTCTCCGTGCTTCTCCCATGGGCTCACCAATAGCAGGGTCAGTACCTGTCTCAACCCACCTTACCTGCTTCAGCTCAAAATCAGTGAAATTGTTTTCCAGATGGCTCATCAAGTTGTTTCTGATAAGATCCCCATCGGAGCTGTTCCACCTGTTGATAAATGGAGCTCGAAGCAGACTCCTAATCTCGGGCTCAGTCCAGGAATGAAATTGCCCACGAGTTTTGTAGTATTCCACTGGACTGAAGCCTTCACGGATTACGGCAAACAGTCTCTTTTCTGAGTCATAGTGCCAGCAAAGGATGTTTTCACGACTCCCCCTCTTGTCTAATGTGCTCTCACCAAGATCAAGGGTGTATTGTGTGGGGGCTGGACCTTGAAAGAATTCACGGAACCAGTTGTCGTGTCCCTCAGGGGCTTTGGAGATGATTCTGCCACTTCGGGCGTAATCTGACATTTCAATGTTTTCATCTCCATCATCCTCAGTTGCTTCACTTGTACCTTGAGCTGAAGAGCTTTGACCCGAGGCACCTGAAGTATTTCCCTCTACTGCACTTTTAAAGGCATTGAACTTTTTCTTCAGGTCCATCAGAGCTTCATTGAGGTCCTTCATTCTTGTCTTGTTAGCCTCCTCTCTCTCTTCCATCCTTCTGTTATCTGCTACCTCCTTCTCCCTTAACCTTCTGTTCTCTGCTTGCAGTGCCATAATCTCATTCTGTCTGATCCTGTTCTGAGAAATCAGAAAGTTGATATGAGGATCGACGCTTATCCTCAGTTCAATTGGTAGCTCAGCAGCTTGAAAAGGCCTAAAACCAGGAATAGTTGTTGGCTGAGTTACCACAGGATCTGCACTCACTCTTACCGGGCTTGGAGCAATGAAGGTGTGATCAACCTCCAGAAATTGAGTTTCTTCCCGAACTGGGCTATGCTCGGTCAGAACTGGAGTTTCAGTTTGCACAGGAGCAGGTCGATCTTGTACATCTTCAGCAGCTGTTTCTACTTGAGCACTGGGACCCTCAGAACTGGGTCCAGCTGGTTGTACAACCAATAAACTTGAGCTTGTCTTGGTGAACTTGAACCGTACGCTCCTTGGATCAGATTTCTTTCGAGGAGATGGCTCTCGAGCAGGAACGGGTTCTTCTTCAAGAACATCATCTACAGTTAAATTCAGCTCTGGAGGTGTAGTGTCACTGCCAGATGAGCCAATTATGTCATCTCTTGACCTTTTATGGGTTAGAGGCTCCAAGTCTCCATATATATCATCTTCTGTGATGTCCTGGCCAGCAAGGATGTCATCCATTACATTTTCTTCATCGGAGGGAATAACATCTTCCTCTTGTACATTAACAGCTGGAGTTACCGTTAAGTCTTGGTCTTCGGCAATGGATGCATTAACATTAGGCATGTCAGCTTCAGGTTCATCTTCATCAAATTCTTGTTCCCTTGCCACCTCTGGGAATGCACCTCTCTTAACCCATTCAAGTCTTCCTTGAAAGCTGTTTTTGCCCTTTCTATCTTGGGTTTGAAGACCAAAGACCCCACAATCCATTACTTTGATGTCCAACTTCTCAATCCTTTCTTCAATCATCGGATATTTCTTCATGACCACCATTTGCACAAACCTTGGTGTCATCAAAAATTGCTCTCTGGCACTCAAATCAGCATTGCCTACCCAGTCCATCAGCATCATCTTTGAGAAGTTGAAATCCCAATCTAAAGCCAAAGAGATGAAAGCAGTTCCATGTAGTTGATTCAGCTGATCAAAACTGGTTCTCTTGCCTAGAAAAGACTTCTGCATATAATGTGCTAGGCACCTCCAGTAGT
>JBCNJP010005008.1:0-11153 GCA_039602395.1 Deinandra increscens subsp. villosa | reverse complement strand
GTATTTAATTTTGGGTTTATTGTAATTTTGACTTTTGCATTTGGAAAGTTTTTGTATTAAATATAATGTTGAATTGTATTTTTGGAATGCAATAATAATATTTTTAATTTTTTTATATTCATTATGGTATTGACAAGTGGAATAATGATGTGGATGATGATTAGATCTTTTTGTTGTCACTTGGTTTACGCGTTTAATTTATTTATATATTTGTTATACGCTTCCACAACTCTGATTTAATTAATGTAATTAAATTAATATAATTGTATCCGATAATACAATTAGTAAAACGGGTTTTAATAAAAATTAAAATTACTACCCGTGACTCGAATACCACTGACAAAACCCAACAGATATTACACCACCCACCTGATTATCTCCAATCTCTATCAGGGGAACTCACCATTAGTGAGAAAACCCCTAGACCAATTTGTAACTCTCATTTTTTGTTTCTTTTGTTACAAATGAGACTTGAACCCAAGACATCTTGATAAGAGTTATACACTTTTGCTACTAAGCTAAGCTAGTGGGTGTCATCAATATATGATTTAATCAAGTAGTATTTATCAAAGAAAAAAGAAAAAGCTACAAATAAGTAATGTATGCATCAAGAAAAAAGCTACCGTTTTTTAGGGCTGGCAAATCGTGTCAGACACGACCTATTAAGACACGACACGATAAGACACGACATGATTGGTCTCAAACACGAACACGACACGAAAACTTTTCGTGTCTAGTTTTCAAAACACGAACACGACCTGTATTTTAACGGGTCGACACGATAAGACCTGTTTAGACACGAAATTTTAACTAATCGACGGTCGACACGATAAAACTTGTTTCACTCAACTTGTTTAGACACGAACATGACATGTATTTTAACGAGTTTAAGAATTGAGAGATGTATGAGTGTATGTTACGGTAGAAATGGAATGGAATTTTGAGAGACGTCACATAATAATCTAATTCTAATATATCTTTAATATATTATTTAAAAAATATATATATTATTAAAATATAAATGTGTCTTAACAGGTTAACAGGTTGCGACCTGTTAAGACACGAAAATTAACAGGTCTTAACAGGTTGACCTGTTAATGACACGAAACCTGTTAAGCCCAAACACGAAACCTGTTAACATTGTCGTGTTTCATGTCGTGTTTTCGTGTTCGTGTCAAAATTGTCAGCCCTACCGTTTTTCATTGTTTTAAAAAGGGTTTTATTTATTTTAACTTAATTTAAGAAAAAAAGCGGTTCATCCGATTCTGGGTCCGGAAAACTGGCCGGGTTAACCGGAAAACCGCCGGTTTATTTTTTGACCCAGAACTACTAATAACAACCCTCAACTGAACCGGGACACCCACCGATTACCGGTTCAATCCGGTTTTTAAAACATTGGTCTAAACAAGTAGTTGGGCTTTACTCTAATGAGAAGTTTAAAATAAAATTCTAATCCAATTCGGATATTAATAGACACCAAACCGATTTGAGTCTAAGAATCAAAAAAACGGAACCTCGGTTATCCATAATCTGTTATGAATTTTTAAATGCCAAAAATTTCGGTTTTGGTTCGGTGGAAGCTAAATACCGAACCTCATGCACGTCTATGTTTAATATAAACCCAAATAAACATCACACATTTAATTGAGATAAATCACACATTTAATTGAGATAACATCCATCCTCTTTCTCTAAGGCTGCCCGTAATGGGGCTCCATGGGGGCGCCATGGAGCCCTATAGCGCCCCTATAGCGCCCGCACCCACCCCCCGGGGCGCCATCTTAGCCGAATTCGTGATAGGCGCCATGTTAATGGCGCTGGTTGAAGGTTGAGGGGATTAAAAAATTCGACCGTTCAACGGTCAATTCCTTTTTTTTTTTTTTTACCTAATTTAAACACTATAAATTAAACCTCTCCATCCAATTTTTATACACACTCTTCTACCCATCTCTCCATTTTTATAAAATTCTCTCTACCTACAATCAAAATGTTTCCCCGTGGTGGACCTTCGTCAAACCCACGCTTCCAAGCCCCGCGACGAGCAAACGATCCCGAGCAACAACCGCGTGACGATGGTTTGTTCGCGTATGTTGCGAACATGCCGCCCCCGCCACAATCCTTCCCATATTTCCCTTACCAAAACTTCGGCTTCAACTCGTACTCGCAACTAAACTACGCACCATATCAAACGGGCCAAGGTTATCCATCGTTTCAAAATTTTCCATCTCCATCTCCTTCTCCTTCTCCTACCCCATCTTCCCGCCCGTCTTCACAAGAACCCATTCCGGTTTCCCCGGACGAACCCGAGGCGGTTCCGGAGACGCAAGAGGAGGCGGCGCCGGTTGGACCGAGAAAACGGCGATCTCACAAAAAAAGACGCCGGGGAACCGAGACAACGAAAAGTTGTTCAACATTGGACTGAGGCCGAGGAAATCGCACTAGCTCGAGCGTGGCTTGACACGTCGGAGGATCCTATTCACGGTAAATATTACTTCTTTAATTTTTTTATAAATATGTTTTATTTATATTTTATAATAATACTTTTATTATTTTTTTTAGAAATAATTTTTAATAACTTTATATTTTTTGTGTAAACGTAGGTAATAGTCAAGACCTTGTGACTTTTTGGTCGCAAATTCGTCAAAAGTTTTTCGCTCAAATGAAACAGGAACCGTACCGACCGAACGATTCGTTCTCGGGAAAGTGGACGGAGATGAACAAAAGGATGAAAGCTTTTTCCACCGTATACGGTCGGATTAAAAGTGCTCGACCGAGCGGTGCGGACGACCAAGACATCATCATAGCGGCATTGGCGGAGTATCGCGCGACCGGGCCGACGTTTAACAACCTCAAGGCTTGGCAAGTGGTTCGAGATGCACCAAAGTGGTTGAATCAATCGGACCTCTCAAGGCCGACAAGACGACCAAGTAAAAAATCTAAAACGTCGTCTTCCGCCGCCGCCACCGACTCCCCTAATTTGTTCGACGCACGAGCATTTGATTTGAACGACGTGAACGACTACGACGAAGATGTCGAAGTCGAGCGGCCTAGGCCGATGGGTAGGGATAAGGCAAAGGCAAATGCGAAGGGGAAACGAGCGACCTCCTCATCGACAAGTCAAGCACCATCCTCCGACTACTCCGTTCGACATGAAGAAATGCGCGAACGTTTTGATGATTTCTTGACACTTAAGAGAGAACAAATCAATGCCGTTAAAGCGCGGAAAAAAGAAAAAGCGTTGGAGAGGCTCATGCAACCGCTACCCGACGAAGAACCCGCTCGTAGCCTCGCGTTGCAAATTCGAGCGGATATCATGAAAGAATATGGCCTTTAGATGTTTGTTTTTTTTAATTGTCATGTTTTTTTTAAGAATGTAGGTTTGTTTTTTTTTAATTTCCATGTTTGTTTTTTTTTTAGAATGTTGTAAGTTTGTTTTTTTTTAAAAAATCTTCTAGTTTTATGTCTTGTTTTTTTTTAATTTTAGTTTTTAATATATTTAATACTAAATTATATAAAAAATGATTAAATAAATAATTAGGTAATGATTGGTAGGGGGTTATACATGGAGCCCCACTACACCACTTTTGCCATGGAGCCCCTCATGCTGACGTGGACGCCACATGGCGCATAACGCCCACAAGGGGCTCCATCCACTACGGATAGCCTAACGCTCCGTTCTCGAGTTTATCTAACGAGAGAAAAGAAAAGAAAAAAAAAGAGTGATTCATTTCCTTCCGAATCCTTCTAAATTAGAAGGAAAGAAAAAATTAGAAATTAGAAAATGACATAACTTTCCTTTCTGTTCATTCTCTTTTCCTCCTTAGGTGAAACTCAGAAACACAAAAACTTTATATTTCTTTTCCTTTTTTCTCCCTTCGCTCTTTAAGTTGAATTACTTACCCATCACTCAACCTGACACCGCCTTTCCTAAAGAGATAAGTAAATATAAAAAACTTAGTAACGACGTAAAATTAAAAAACGAACGACTAAAGTATTGAACTTACTATCTAAAAGTTATGTTACACGACGATATATCAATATCAGAATATACCTTTTATATCTATGTTAAATTTTATAATAGAATAAATTATTATTTGCATCCCTGAGGTTTGGCCACTTTTGCCATCTGAATACGATTTTCAAATTATTAACATATCATTTCCTAACGTTTGCATTTCATTGCCATTTGAGTCCCTGAGACTAACGGGGTTAGATTTTTCTGTTAACTTTAAGGGCATATCAATCATTTTACAAGTTAGGGACTAGTTATGCAAATTGATAAAACTAACTAAGAGGGGTTGTTTTGTAATTTATATAAAACAATTAAAACATAAAAATAATAATAAAAAATGTTAAAGAAATAATGTATCTTCATCTTCATCAGATGGAACTCACCCCCCACCCTTCTCACGCCGGTTCTCCGGAAACACCCACCATAATAAGTAATCAGGAGGAAATTAATCTATAAAGGCTCAGAAAAGCACATGTTTTGCTTTGAATGAGAATTTATGTTTCGCGTGTGGCTTACATGTTTGTCAACCAGCATGTAAGTCATGGTTGGCTTTGTGTGAAAAGGGCGCCACTTGTGAAGAACTCTCACACGGATCGGTTCAGGTTCACTGTTGTGACGTATCAGAGAGATTCGTCGGTGTTGAGCCATTGTTTTCCTGCAAACGCATTGCATAATGATTCAATAAAAGTGTAACATACGAAAGCCTGCTTAAAAAATAATAGAAAGCAAAATATTTACACTAATAATCATCCTAACAACTGTATGTGCTTCAACCTACATACGCTATGATCATAAAGTGATGAACCAAACACTACCCTTAGCAGCAATAACAAACATAGTAAAAATAATAAGGCACATATGGGGGCCAAGAAATGGTTATAACAGTGTCACGTAGGCAAACCTGCTCTGTGTCAATCTCTCGTAACAGATCTGAATACACAACATTCCTGGTCGTATCATCAGAGCAGCCCTCTCGTGGAACAATGAGTACCTTTAACGATTGAGGAGATGTCGCTCTAGAGAATGCGACGTATAACTGACCATGGCCAAATACATGTTCTGGAAGGTAAACGCCTATCTTAGCAAGTTACTGCCCTTGGCTTTTGTTGATTGTCATCGCGTAACACACCCTCAAAGGGTATTGTCTCCGTCGAAATATAAAGGGCAGCTCTTTGTCATCATGCACAAACGAAATACGTGGGATATACACACGCCTACCAATATTGGTTCCTGTCATTATTCGGGCCTCAATAACACGCGGCAGAAGCTGTATGATTATAAGCCGCGTACCATTACATAGGCCGGCAGTTTGATTTAGGTTACGCAGGAGTATGACAGGAGTGTTTACCTTTAGCTCTAGAGAGTGTGGCGGTATCCCTGTAAAAGTTAGGCCGTTAAGGTATTCCTCAGGGTATAACATTTCAGTGACACCACCGTCCCCGGCACGTGGTTCCATTGAATCAGAGCTAAGATACGACGTTAGTTCCCCGGGAGTCATTTGCATGATGGTGTTATTTATTAATCTCATTGGCGGTGCTGTTTTTAGGGCAAACAATAGCTTTTTCAGCAAGGCTCTTTGCCGTTGGAGCGTGCAGACTGTCTTCATCATATATAAAGCGTATGAGGCGTAATATAGCATCGTCTTTATGTCTTATGAGGAACTGTTCTCGTATGCGTACAATCCTCGAATCAGGTGCATATCTGTCAGGCAGTTCACCGAGTGCTCCATCACCAACAGCCAATAGCCATTTTGAGAATTGATCGATCGCTGTCCTCTCTTGATCAGAAATTCCAGAGCGATGCAGCCTCATATTCTCCGTCAGGCGCACAACTGTGAAGTTCAGCCATAGGGAAGATTTTGGCAGTGATGCCCCCATAACCTTTGACTTCGGCGCTTTCTGTTTTATTGGCAAAGTCTGTCGGAAATCTCCGCCTAACAAAACTGATTTCCCACCAAACAGGGCAGCTGGCTGGTCAAGTATGTCCCTAAGGCTTCAATCAAGGCACTCTAAACATTCCCTATCGCTCATCGGTGCCTCATCCCAAACTATCAACGACGTCTCTATAAGAAGTTTGGCCAGGTTTGAGCCCTTACTAACATTGCAGATGGATTCTTTGGTAGCGTTAATAGGTATCCGGAAGCGTGAGTGCGCAGTTCCACCGTTTGGTAACAATAGTGATGCGATTCCCGACGCTGCGACGGCTAGCACCACATCACCCGCTGCACGTATACCGCTAATAATGGTATTCCATAGATACGTCTTTCCTGTGCCACCATGACCATAGATAAACAACAGTATTTGTGTTTTGGTGTGATAAGCGTGCATGACTGTTTCATACACATGTTGTTGACGTGGATGTAGAGCAGCACGTAATCTTTCATGCTCCACTGCAAGAGCGGGCCTGTTATAGCACTTTTCCTCCATCATAAGGCGGTTCTGAAGCATTTCGGTGAAACGCCCTTCTGGCAGTGGCAGGCCGTAGCGTGAGAGTGTTGAGTAGGAGGCACTTGAATTAAGTATTTTTTCAAGTTCATAGAGCACCTGCTGCTGTAAGTGAAACACAGGTATATCCCCTTGTTGCACGTTTCCGTTTCTGCTAACGTCTAGAGCTATATCATCAGACATCGACTTCCAATGCTCATTCCAGAGGTTTGTGGGGCTGGACACTTCACAAAACAAAAGCATGTTTGCAAAGAGCGCTCGAAGCTCAGCCGCTGTACCCCAGGTTGCAGCCTCGGCCATCGCGAGTGTCCATTCCGTGTCATCACCGATAAGACCAGACGCCTCACACGTGGCTCGAAAAGTGGTATGTGTAACGCCTGATACGGTAAGGATATCCGTGAAAGAGACACAGCCAGCCTTGTGGTTTAGAAGCATTCGAAGGTAAAAGACCTCCCCACTTGTTGGATGAATATAAACCAATCTGCCAGTACTTGGGGTTCTCCGTGTGGCCCGTCTACCCCATGATTTTTCAGAGCTGTCCCATTTGTATTCTGAAAGGTAGTCCACATAACGCAGATGCCTGCCGCTTGGATCCACGGCGTTATTATGAAGCCATTCAGTCAGCGTTGTTTTTCTTGAGTTAGGATTGTTGATGACATTATTTAAACGGCTTCTAGAGCTAAAAGTAACACGCTGCTGCCCTTCTAAGTGTACTGCAAGGACCTGAACTGCAGGAATCCTATGGTGTATGGGAAAGCCTAATATTCTCCACGCCGCCTCGTGTGGACACACAAAACGTCCATCGACAAAGTTGCTGACCTCATCTATCTCGACCGAGCTGCGTGGCGTTGTAGAGGTACCATCGTCCTTGGTGTTACCCACTGTGTATTTAATACGATCCGGCCCCTTAGATATGTATTTAAAGAGATATTTGATCATCATGCTCCAGCCACAGTATTCAACGTTTATATGAGCCTGAAAACGAAGAGCTAACGCTCTGTTGTAGGGCACAATGTAAGAGCTATCGACATTTAACCTTCCTTTAGTAACAGAGGGGCTGCTGATTCTACGCTGATAACGTGCTATCCCACTATCATCTATACGTGTGACCTCCTCATAAGCCTTAGGATAATTCTTCGAGCACTTTTCCTCGTGCATACATGGAGCTTTTTTGTTAGCAAGCCCGCACGGACCATGGATCATGCATTCAGTAACAACCCTATGCAGATCAGGCTCTAAATCCTGGTTTGGTATCTCCGCGCATATGTATTTGTCGAGCTGTGAAGCATCTGTAACTTTATATTGGGGTGCGACCCATAACAGTGTGTGGCAGTGTGGCAGGCCACACTTTTGGAATTCGATTGTGTATAGTTCTGAAAAAACAGTGCAAGATATCAGTTCCCCAACGAAACAGGTGTAACACTCATAAGCATGTTTATTTTTGGACAAACACTTACCAGCCACCACGACGCCAAAGGGCTTTCGTTCTTTTAGAAACGCGATAAAAGCATGCACTTTCATCTTGAACACACGCGCAATGATATCAGCCCTGTCCTGCGGTGACAGAAGGGGCGTTTTCGCTAGATGCCTTTGTATTTCTGGCCACTTCACATTACATGTGAATGTAATGAAATATTGAGGGTTACCATGAACCCTACAGATGGCCAACGCATCCTGGTAATGCTTATACATGTAGCGCGGGCCGCCCGTGAACGACGCTGGTAGAATGATTTTTTTCCCAATTTCACACCCGTCAACATCACCTCTCGCTATAGCATCATGAATACCGTTTAGGTACTCTGTCCGGAAATCTTTTTGATGGCTCTCTATATAATCCAGTCTGTTACGCTCAATACAGACATAGGCATCCACTAAGTATTGCTGAAACAGCCGGCCGCTTTGTAGCATAGAAGTGTACTTACCAGGGCGATCGTGAATCTGAAAAGCATAGTAATTATTCAGAGTTAGGCGTTTCTCGCCTGATTCGTCCTCGAATGCAAGCTTTAGGTCTGGTGACCAGCCCGGTTCACCAAAGGGGAACAACAAAGGATATTGAAAAGACATGTAACACGGGTGAAGATTATTTATGCGCTGAAGAACGTCAGTCCTGGTCCTAACGATGATGTCAAAATCTCGTGCGGTTGGTTCAGAATCGTAGATGATAGCGCCTAGAGTGCCAGCAGAAGGAGGTTCATATGGATGCTTACCAGCAGAGTGGTAAACGCGCACCGAGAAATCTGGCACGTCAGCGGCAGAGCAGAGGTCCCGGGCAGTGCGGAAAAGCTTAACCAATGTGTTGCACCTGTCGAGCGTTTCCATAATCGTGCGAACAACAGGAGGCGACAGGGGGTCCTTATCAGAGCCAGGCATTGCAGACACACGGTTGTTCACTTCATTAGCGGTATCATATATGTAAAGCTGCAAGAATTTTGGACGCACGCCAGGAGAAGGACAGAGTGAGCCTAGTCGGTGACAAATCTGTCCGGAAACTTTAAAAACAAAAGGACCCCCACCATCATTGATGGTGTGATCCACGCTAGCACCAAGGGAAGTCATAGCAAAGACAGAATTGTACGCACGAACGCTACGCAAGAATGTGCTATTGTTAAAAAGGTCACGTATAACCCTAGGTGGGTTAACATGATACTTGATACGTACGCTGTTTTTTTTGCAGCAGCCCGTGTATCTAGGACGCTCACCTAACGGCACAGACTTGACACGCTTAGCAAACCAAAAGCTCGCACCGCAAAACTGGCAAATACAGTCACAGTCACCAAGGTCCACATAACCACCTGTAAATCCATTTGACATAGCAGTCCTAGAGGAGCTGGCCACTGCTGATGCTAATGTTTGACGTTTTCGCACACGGGGGGAGCCATAAATAAATAACGGTTTAAAAAAGGGGAGCAAAGTAAAACTATATATGTAGCATAACCCACAATCGAAAGTATAAAAACGTACAGAACAGTTATAAGCACACAGTCAGGCGTAAGCGTCAAAGCAATAGAACAGGGTTTAAAACACACATGCATGCATCATTACATCACAGTCACAGAAAAATTTAAATTCAGCAATGGCAAAGAAAGGTAATACAAACACCCTCAATTTACCCCACCGAAACGAAAACTAACCGATTGCAGCCGTATTAAAGCAGCACCAACACCTGCAGATACAAAACAACATCATCAGAAACGAACATCCTAAACCCGCACACCCCACCTGATGAGTTCCTTTTAAACGTTGTTTGAAGAACCGAAAGAGTTTCTTTTCATCTTAAAAAAATGCCTTACACCAACATTAACACACCCATCATGTAATTTTTTTGTATAAGCAATTCAAAGGCAGAACCACATAAACCCGCACAACTGAATAAACACGGTTTTTCATCTACAACAAAAAGTGTTTGACACTGATAACCACAGGAAACAACAAAGTTTTCAAAGCATGGCTTTAACACCAGACCCAAATTCAACAACACTCATACACCTTTGTTTTTCATTTACTAAAAATATATTCCATTAACATCAGCAGTTCCACCCCCGTCATTTGTTTTTATACCTCTAGACCCTACAGAGAGCCATTAAAAACTGTTCTTTATTTACACAAAAAGGCAAATAAAAAAATTTCATTCAACCCCAAACTCTTTCATGCTGCTAACAAAAGCAAAGAACAAAGGCCATAATCAGAGACCCTATGACCTACCAAAGAACCCTCTGATGATGATAACGAAAGTAAACCACAAAGGTTCCCAAGGGTCCTTAATTTTTTTTTGTGGCCTATACAGGAAGTTCTTTAAAAAAAACACATAAAAAGAAAAACAACGGTGAGAGGCTTTTCTTTTTAGATCTACCTGGAATCACGGAGCACAAACAGATAGCAATCGTTTCTTGCACCTTTAACCTACAAAATAACGGAAAGAAAATAATCAACAACCGATAGGCATTTACACAAACATGTAGCAGGCATAAAATAATGAAGCCACATACTAACTAATCTAACCACAATAAGCAACAAATATGAGAAACGAATGAATGAGAAACAACACCCAACGAAAGGAAATTCAAGCACCGGCAAAAACCTCCCCAAAACCGTTGCCAAAAAACCCAGAGGCAGTAAACCTCTGTTCGACACAATGCGAAGATAGAAGCAACATGCAACCTCAATTCAACACCACAATGCTACAAAACCGAACATAAGGAGGAAATAGGAAAAAGCAATCATGAAAGAAACTCACACGCAGGAAGAAAGGTTGAGAAGGTAAGCTGTAGTTTGAATGGTTCGTCGGTAGTTAAGAAGGAAGCAACCTACATGAATAGTGCTCGGCATAACCTATGACCGTCCTTGCTACACTGTTGTAGGAACTGTCTTCGTTCAATCACACGATTCAGAGGGAGATTTACAGGGAGGCAGGTTACCTGCTCTATATGGCAAAGAGAAAGTATGGAGGCTTGACAGGTCTGGCGAAGAGAAAGTATGGAGGGTTGACAGGTTTGTAAGGCACGTGCGGTGAGGTGAGTACTTTTACACCTTCCAATAAAGCATAAAGCAAAGCAAGCTTTAGTGGGTTGTACATGGTGCATAAGCGATGTCCATGCTCAAGAGAGTTGTAAAGGCAGCTAAAGTAGTTGTAAGACATGCATAAGGGTGGTACATGGTGCATCAAAAGTGGTACAAAAAGTTTTGTAATGTTATATAGT
>JBCNJP010005006.1:0-22000 GCA_039602395.1 Deinandra increscens subsp. villosa | reverse complement strand
CGGTCAAAACTCATATACTCTACGGGCACGTTGCGCGTAGCTGAACACCCTCTACGAGTAGTTTTTAAGTTCAACATATAAGCACATATTCCCCCTAGTAAATTAATACTAGAGGATCCGGGTGAATATGGATCGTTCAACTATAACGGCCATCATAATCTCTTATATGCCTAGTGGTCTCAACCTTAATGACCTGAAAGTCTCTAATGACCCACACAGGGCATTCTGACTAATAGTGTTCGACAAGACAATCATAACAGATATAACAGATACATCAAGCAAACATGTGATCTCAAACAGTTAACTAATGAAGGAACTCAGAGGACTCACAGATCTTCGAAGTACCAAGTCATACGGATAGGATTGCGTACAATCCACAGATGTCATAGATGCAATGCCTAGACAAAGCTTAACGTCCTGTTAAGTTTGGAGAATCCACTGACCTAAACAAGTATAGGTACACTT
Organism: Deinandra increscens subsp. villosa; assembly: GCA_039602395.1. Taxonomy (NCBI): domain Eukaryota; kingdom Viridiplantae; phylum Streptophyta; class Magnoliopsida; order Asterales; family Asteraceae; genus Deinandra; species Deinandra increscens. Next base: position 21,535 of record JBCNJP010005006.1, on the reverse strand, counting down.
CAATTTAACACAGTAATAATACTGGTTAGGCTCGGTTGTGCTCCGTGCCTTAAACGATACGATACGTCCGCAGGTTGAGGTCCCAATACAACCGGATGTCCCAATACAGTCGTATGGCCTAAACCCGGTTACGATCGTAATTTATCTGTCAATCTTTAATTAAACAGTTCCTGCCGAACACGGTCGTATGCCTTTAGTGACAAAACGGTCGTGTGGCTGGTTTGACAGATTATCTAAATTAAACGATATCACTCGAGTCTCGAACGGGTTATGTTTTATAATACTTCAAATGTTATATAAAATCATAACTTATGTATATATCAATCTATTTATGATTTACATAAAATCATAGCTTTTAGATATAGATTTATCTATTTACGTTTCACATAAAATCATAGTTTTTATGCATGAGTTTACTTGTTCTTATTTCACATAAAATCATAATATTATTTACATGATATCATAGATTTTATATATATCTATCCATCTTATAGTTCACATGAAATCATGAATAATAATTCATAATATTACTTCACATAAAATCATAGGTTTTGTATATATTTATCCGTCTTATAGTTAACATGAAATCGTACCTTTTATTAACAGAAAACCATACTTTTATTTATATGAATACACATAAAATGATAAGTTTTTACCTCACATGAAATTATAGTATTATATAGCATAAAATCATAGTTTTTATAAAATCACGGCTTTGTCATCGTAAGATCATAACTTTGTTAATCATGAAATCATAAGTTTATTACATAAAATCATAATAAAGCTTTATATATATTTTTCTTGTTATCAATGTTTTATAAACAATAATACTTCTATTTTACAGAACGTTCCTCACACGACGTACACGATACTACTAAGACAATAACAAGATAGCGAACATGGTTATACCTTCGGTCGGTACGCAGACTCGAACCCGGTTAACCGAAAATGCTAAACACATCCGAATTCGACGAACGAATAGTCCATTCCAAGTAGAATTTCGCCACGAACAATAATCCATGCTCGGTTTCCAGGTTTGACCTCGTTTGACCCTTCAAAAATGTTGACCAGCTTGTTTACCGAGTTGACTCGGTTGACTCGGTACCGAGTTAACTCAAATCAATCCAAATCACTTCTAATTCATCCAAACACCACCCAAAAGTATTTCTATAGACAAAATAACCAACCACCACCACTACTACAATCTGACCGGCGGCCGGAGGCCATGGCCGCCGCCGGCAGCCTCTCCCCACCGTGAGCCACCGTCGCGAAACCACCTCAACCATCATCATAACTCCACCACACAACTCAGATGTGTACATGCATGAATAGATCGGGGTCTTAGGATGACTAAAAATTGAGAAATCAAAAGAATGTAAGGGTTAAAGCCCTTACCGTTGATGCCGCCGGAAAAACGCGAAGAGGGGCGACGTCGCCGCCGCTAGGCGAAACCCTAGCCGCCTCTGCGGCTGTCACTGCTGCTGGGGGTGTTCGGGACCAGAAAAAAATAACTCGGGAATCGTGGTCGTGGAAAGAGGAGAGGAAGGGAGGAGGTCGGCTGGAAGCCACGACCTCCGCCGCCGCCGTCGCTGGGCTAGGATGTGGCCGCCGCCGCACCGAAAGGGAGGTAGCAACACTGCTGCTGCGGCTCGCGTCAGAGAGAGGGAGAGAGTCGGGCACGAGAGAGAGTGAGGGGGGTCGCCGCCGTGGTCCGCCGGAGCGCTGCCATGGGTGGCCGGAGCCGGCGCCGGAAAAACAGAGAGAACCGTGAGGCTCTCCTATTCTTCTCTTGATTTAACATACACACACATAAGTGTGTTTGGGCTGCTTTTAATTATAAAAGAAAGGGTATAACCCCCTTTTATATTTATGGTTATTCTTATGGAGTACAAATCGTTTAACAGGTATTATACCGTAATCTCCGAATACGTTAAATACTGAATGTCACGCAAATAATTTATAACAATTCCCGAGTGACTGGAACATTATAAAAGCCTCTTAAATAGTCTCGGAATACTTAAAATGACAGAATATATATATATATATATATATATATATATATATATATATATATATTCTGTTAAATATTCGATCGAACAGGCGGTATAAAGTGTGTATCCGACACGAATCATGTTTATCTCCGTTCCGCGAACCAAATACATATTTCCATGACTGTAAATCTCTGTGAATGCTCAGAAAAATATGTATGACTTTGCAGGGTCGATAAAACATCTCAAATAATTATATATGTCCTTTTCGGTTTATTTCGCGTAACAGTCCCGTTTACCGATTTCATCGTTTCTCGATCCGCAACACCTTGTATTTCATAACGGATTGTTAGAATACTTCTAACAACTTAACCGGACATCGAATACATGGATTGGGCCTTGTCGGGCCGTAAATCCCTTAATGGGCCTAACGGGCCTAACTGGGCTTGGCGAGTCCAATCTATTTAAATAATAAAAAAATAAATTCCCCATGATTTACCAGAATTAACGAGGTGTTACAGATTGTCTTTGATTTGGAGTGCTCTTCTAATTAGATGTTGATCGAAGACAAACATTACTCCATTGACAGATGTTCCTATTCAGGCATTGTCTCCATCCTCGACAATGAGAACAACATTCCTCCACAATTCTTGAAGTAGGGAGTAGTTGATTGGAATATCCAGAGTTAGTGCATATCCTATGGGGCAATTTTTGAGAAATTTCATCATTGGTTGATAGGACCAAGATCTGTTCCCACAGGGTGTGTAAAGCATGAGGTTGTGAAGGTGAGGAACAGGGAAAGTTATGCTTTCAGGTAATGGAGGAGAGAGTTCTTTGAAAGGCATGGTTGATTCTTTTGATTTTCTTGGAGGGTTCTCTTTTGCTTCTTTTAAAGGCAAGTTGGGATGATGAGATGAATAGGGAAGAGAGCAGATGGATTTGACAACCTATTTTTATAGGTCATCATTGATGTTTTTGGTTCTGGAAATTTAAGCCTTTTTGTTTGAGAAGTCAATTTTTCAGAGAAGTTATTTGGGAGTAGGAAAAAAATGAAAGGTAGTTATTGAACTGACTCCCTTCCCCCCCCCCCCCCCCTTATAGTTTAAAGTCATGTTTAGCATCCCCAACTTGCTTAGTAAAAATGTGAATGATGGTAATAGCACTTTTTGAATCACAGAAAATTGGTATCCAGGTGAGATTCATCTCGTAGTCTTTGAGTTGGGTCTTCATCCATATTACTTGAGAGCAGCAGCTGGCAGCAGCAACATATTCGGCTTCAGTGGTTGAAGTTGATACACAGTTTTGTTTGTTTGATGTCCAGCATACCAACTTACCTCCTAGCATCTGACAACTTCCTGATGTGCTCTTTCTGTCTAGTCTACAACCTGCATGATCAGCATCTGAGTAGGCTGTTAGAGAGAAATCAGTGTCCTTGGGATACCAGAGACCTAGGTCAGCTGATCCTTTTAGATATCTAAAAACCCTTTTGGCAGCTAATAGGTGAGACTCCTTGGGTTTACCATTGATATCTGGCAAGGAATCATGTGGAGAACATGATGTCAGGGCTACTCGCTGTGAGGTATAGAAGGGAGCCTATCATTCCACTGTATGTGTGCTCATCAACGTTTTTACCATCCTTATCAGCATCAATCTTCACATTTGTGGCCATTAGTGTTTTTAACGGGGAGAAGTTAGAGAGAGAATACTTAATGAGGAGATTTTTAATGTATTTTGCTTGATTTATAAAAATTCCCTCTGGAGTTTGTTTAATTTGGATTCCCAAAAAGTAGTTTAGTTCTCCTATCATGCTCATTTCAAAGTTTGTTGTCATTAGTTCCTGAAATTCTTTGCAAAATGATGGACACGTGGATCCAAATATGACATCGTCTACATAGATCTGTACAATCAATAAATGTCCTTTTCTTTCTTTTAAAAATAATGTGGTGTCAATGGATCCCTTTTTAAAGTTGGCTGATAAAAGAAATCTAGAGAAGGTGTCATACCATGCTCTAGGTGCTTGTTTTAGACCACAGAGCCCTTTTGAGTTTGCAAACGTGATTTGGAAAAAATTCATTTTCAAATCCTGGTGGCTGTTCAATGTAAACTTCCTGACCAATTTTTCCATTTAGGAAGGCACATTGAACATCTATTTGATAGACTTTGAAACCTTTGAAGGCTGCGAAGGCTAGAAATATCCTAACTGCCTCTAGTCTTGCGACTGGGGCAAAGGTTTCATCATAGTCTAATCCTCTTATTGACAGTATCCTTTTGCTACAAGTCTAGCTTTGTTTCTAATTATGGTACCTTCTTCGTCTGTTTTATTACGAAAAACCCATTTAGTTCCTATAACAGATTTGTTATTTGGTCTTGGAACTAAATTCCACACATTGTTCCTTTCAATTTGTCCTAGTTCTTGTTGCATGGATAGGATTCAGTGAGGATCCTGAAGGGCTTCTTCATAATTTTTTGGTTCTATTATGCTGAGGAATCCAACATAAAGACATTGATTGGCAGAGGCTGATCTGGTCTGTACATTTTTGTTTTGATCACCAATGATTAAATTTATGGGATGATCTTTTGTCCATTTGGTTGCTGGAGGAAGAGTCGCTAATTCTTCACTCCCAAGCATTGGGTCGATTGTGTCAGTGTCTTGACATTCCCCCTCAGCTGATGGACTGTCAGCTTGTAACACCCCAAATTTCACAGATACATGATATATATATAGTAAATACGTGTTTATATTATAAATACGTGAGCTTAATTGATAGATGTGGTAAGACTATGCATAAACGGATGTGTTAAAAGTTAAAGAAAGTAAAATATGAGATGAATATGTGTTTATATGAATAACATAATGATACATGTGTAAATTGATGGATATAAACGTGTAAATACGTGTGTTAATAGTTAACAGAAAAGTAAAAGGACTAAAAGTGTAATTTATGTAAAGTTATAAACATATACGGATATTATACGTACTTATAATTATTATAAGTATTCTAAGGCTTGGAATATAGTATAAATATATCCTAACATGATTCGTAATGTGAAATGATAAGTATTGTAAAGTTTGAGGGGCTAAAACATAATTTAGCAAATAATAAAGAAAATATATATAAATATATATATGTTATCATACGAATCCCGAGCCTTAGAAACCTTAGAAATTGTTAGAAATATGTCCCATAAGGTTTTGGTACATAAAATAACAATTAAATAGAAGTTCAGGGGGTTAAAATGCACTAGACCAAATCTGAAGGACTTAAAATAAAAATAGTGGAGTGAAGAATGCATGCGGACCGCATGCATTCACCCAGCGAACCATATGCGGTCCGCATGGGTCGTGACCTGCAGCAGAAACTTATTTGGCTCGTTTTTGAGCCACGTCCCTTAACTTGCAGCCCAAAATTCGGCTGCTACGCGTCGTTTTTGAGTAGCTAATCACCATGGACACTTGGAGGGGGTTGAGACGAATCCAGCGGATATAAATACTCGATCTAACATCACTTCTAACTCACCAATTCATCAAATCTTCAACATAAAAAACCCTTTTCTGGACCAGCCCCTTCTTCTGCGAATTTCGACTAAACGGTGTGGAGTTAGAGGCTAAAATTCAGCAGTCAACCATAATTAGGTATGGTTAATATTAACCTCTTTCAGTTTTTGATAATATTGCCTCTAAGTATGATTTCTAAAAATGTATAAAAATTAGGGTTCTTGAGCTTGTTTTGATGAAATTGGGTTATCAGGTGGGAATTAGGGTCTGAAATTTTGTAGGTAATCCTAATTTAATGTGTTTTAAGAAAGCCCTAAGTTTATTTTACAATTGGAAAAGGTTTGGTAATGGTTTTGTTAACAGGTCAAAATTAGGGTTTTCGTAACGTTGTTCTGCCCAAATTAAGCAAACGGTTTTGAATTAAGCTTAGATATTTTAAAGTATATTATAAAATGTTACAATGGATAATACCCTAAGTTGGTTTGAAAAGAAAATGAGTTTTGATAAAGAAACGAGAAATATATGAAATTAGGGTTTTGAAATATGATTATTTAATATAAAATAATCCAGAGGGTATGGGTATTTGATTTTTGGTATGGAACTATGTTTATATATATAATAAGTATATATGAAGTTAAAATGGGTAAATGATAAAGTATTTAAAATACTGAGTTAATCGGATATTTAGAAGTTCGTGCGGACCAGAAGGGTAAGCACCTGTACACTAGGGTTTCTGGCATAACGAGGGTGTCGCATAAATCCCAACTAGGAAATGGCATACCTTCCTGGGCGATCCCGGAGTGAGCATTTGCTTATAGGAATGCGCGTCTTCATATTAAAAAAAGATATTATGCCTATAAGGGTGTTTTGGTCATTTTAACCTTAAAAGAAGTAAACCTTAATAATTAGATATTATTAAGATAATATAAGAGATAAATAAACATAAGATATGTTTATAATGTTAAACCTTGCATTAATGCCATACGATACGCGAATTAGGTTAACCGAAGGATTCCGTCGGAGGTTCTGTCCGAGTATAACGAGTAAAGAGATAAGGTGAGTTCTGCGAGCCCACTTTTAAATGTTTTGAACGCTTTAATGTTTTCAGGCTGATATACATACAATGTTCAACTGTTTACTTAAAGTATTTGAAAATACTTTTATCTGAAAGTTTGATTATCTTAACTGATGAATTGATGAACTGTTTGAAATGATACGTGCTATGTTATGAAGATGCTTACGAATGGTTAAACGTGTTAGTATTATATATGAAATGATGATGATAGGATAATGCATATGAAATAGTTATTAGGGTTATGTGCTATATTTGCTTTGAAACTAGGTATCCAAATGATAAGGGTTTGTTAATAAACGCACAAGTGAGAATTTATGATTATATGAGAACATGTGATACGTTTGCTATATTATTATGTGGTGGATACACCGCTGGTACATCCTGTATACAAGCATGGTAGTATAGTTACCTGATATATCGAAAGTGTGGAGGATATGCCACTGGTACATCCTGTATACATACACCTAGGTAAATTGGGGGATGTTCAGTTGTTGCAGTATATGAGTACATAATCATGTTTATTAGCACACCTAAGTCATTCGGATATCTAACTAGGGGCAGGTAGTAGTACTATTGTGTTTAAGGAGATGTTCGATAGAATAGAACATCTAAAGAGTTAAGGTTACGTGAACAGAGGTCGATACTGAGGTTATGGGGGGGGGGGGGCTTCCAGATGAAGTCACCTGAGCGGTACTCGAAACTGGAAGAACGGAATGTAGGCCGATTGGGGGCTTCCAGATAAAGTCACCTGAGCAGTATTCGAGACCGGGAAGGTATAGAAGAAATAGAGCGGTTGTCGGTACTGAGGTTGGGGGCTTCCAATAAAGTTACCTGAGCAGTATTCGAGACCAGAAGGTATGGAGGTGTATGGAATTCAGGTCGTAGGAGTTAAAGGTTATCGAGGTAGATGTTTTCTAAAGAAACGTGTATGATTATGATGTTATGTTATGTATGACTTGTTATGTGTTATACTTGATAAATGTTGTAAAAAGGGATTTTGCAGGTACAAAGGTTTTAACCTCACAAACGAGGTAACGTTTTTAAAACGTAGAACTCACCAGCGTAAGCTGACCTTTTTCCCAAAACCATATGTATGTCAGGTTTAGGTGAGACGTCTAGGAGCAAGGGCAGAGCCCTCGTGATAAGAGAATGATTGGGCAAACTATTAGAGGAGCTGTGGAGGTACTGGCATAGTTGTAGATAAATAAAGACGGATATAGTTAGTCGCTATATATATAGATTGTAAATTATTTCAATTACTTTACGTACTTGGCTTTATAATAAATAAAATTTTTAAATTTTTCGTTGCTTATCTCTGTTGTACCACGTGTTCATGAGTAAACTCGATGAGTGTCCCCTCCTGGTGCCAAGTCTGGGAGTGGGCGTCACACAGCTGAGGGCCAGATCTCAGTTACAGACTCATTCAGGAGCTCCGAAGTGGAGTTCTGTAATGTTTATGTAGTTGTTCCCTTTTTATTTAAATGTTGAGAATTAGAGATTTCATTACTTTTATCTTTTGAATGGGTAATTTCATTATGACTCAAGGTTTCTTCGCTATCTTTGTAATGATCTTTTGTGATAGTGGTTTTTGAAAGAGGAGAAAAAAAGGGAATGTTATTTTCATCATCAGAGTTTTCTTCGAAAACATTATGGGATGCTTCTCTTTCTTTTTATGAGAGTTGTTATTCCAGGGATGCAATCCTTTTTATTTGAAGATGTGGTGCTAACATGTATAGCCATTTTATCATCACTAAATGACACATTTATACTTTCTCTTACCACTTGAGTTTTTAGGACAAAAACTCTGTATGCCTTTGACTTGAGTGAGTATCCAATGAAGATTCCTTTGTCGGCTTTTCAGTCGAATTTTTCGAGATAATCTTGATCATTCAGTATGTATCACCTGCATCCAAAGACATGAAGAAGTTTTGAGTTAGGAGTTTTCTTATTGATTGCTTGGTAAGGAGTTTGATTGATCCTCTTGTTGATGACATATCTATTTTGAGTGAAGCATGATGTTGAAATAGCTTCAGCCCAGAAGTAGATGGGAAGATTTGCTGAAGAAAGCATGGATCTTGCAGCTTCTACTAGAGTTCTGTTTCTTCTTTCTACCACCCCCATTTTGTTATGGGGTCACTGGAGCAGAGAACTCTGAGATATGCCTTTTCTGACTAGACATGTGTCTAGTTTTGAGTTTTTGAATTCGGTTCCATTATCAGATCTTATTCTTCTTAATTTTAAGAGCATTAATTTTTGTATTCTTCTTATAAAGTTAATGATATGATCTGTTGTTTCATTTTTTGATTTCAAAAATTCGACCCATGTATATCTAGAGAAGTCATCCACCATAACTAGGATGTACTTCTTTCCACCAAGACTTTATGTGCTTACGGGTCCACAGAGGTCCATATGGATTAGTTCGAGGGGTTGACTTCCAGATATTTCTTGAATACTTTTGTGAGAAGTTTTCTTCATGTTTCCCATTTGACAATCTTCACATATTTCTTCAGATTTAGAAAGAGTGGTGGGGAGACCTTTTGTCATCTTTTTACTTGCTAGTTCAACAATTGTTCTAAAGTTTAGATGGGATAGTCTTTTGTGCCAAAGCTCAGACTCCTTTTTAAAGGACTTTGACACGAGACAGAAAGACTCATTTGAAACAAGATTGTTGAAGTTTATAAAATAGAGACATTGATTTATTCTTTTGCCCGTTAAGTAAATTAACTGTCATTTAATCCAACAAGTTCACACTTGTTTGAGTAAAGAGTGAGTTTGAAGCCTTTATCACATAATTGTCCACAACTTAATAAGTTGTATTTAGGCCTTGGACATGTGACACATTCTCAATTGTGACTTCACCGTTAGTAATGGTTCCATACCCAATGGTTTTGTATTTTATACCATCACCAAAGGTTATGGATCTTCCTTTTCTCTTTACGTAATTGTTTAACAGTTTTATTTCACCAGTCATGTGGGTAGCAATTAGAGTCACAATACCAGATTTGTTGTATGTGATGTTCTTGACGTCTAGTTTGATCCTTTTGACTATTGTGTAAAGATCTTCTGTAATAAGACATAGAAGGGGTTTAAAAGTTTCCTTTTTGTGTCTTATGATTTCGGAAAATTTTATCTCAGAATAATGGAACTCGTTGGCTATACAATCCATCAAGGAATCATCAACTCCTTTTCGGGAGTTGGTAATTCTAGATTTCCACTGTGGATGTTCCTCCCTAGCGAGCATGGGGAGGTTAGCAAGTGAGCCAAAAGATTTTCCATTGTTCTGATTTGAGGACATTTTTAAAGAGCAGGTTCTTTTGAATATTGATTATTCAATCTGCTCTGATACCAATTGTTGGGTCCCTTTAAGGGCTCTTTAAAAATGTCGGCACAATTTGATTTAAATAGGATAAATAAGTTGCGGAAAGTAAATCAAATTGGAAGACAGCAATTCATAAAAAGGGTTATTCTGTATATCTCAAATGTAAATAATGGTTTACACGAGTTTATAGTATGACTATGTATCAACAGCAATAATTTTCTATGGGAGTGATGTTGGAGTTTCTTTGAGAAGATATTGAATTGTATGCTTAATGTCTTGCTTTGTTTGGTGAAGTCAGCTTGCTATTTATAGGCAGATGTAGCAAGTTGTATTTGGATAAGGTGGTTGAGGATGGTTGATGTTGGAGTGTGTCAGAGTATATAGAGATAAATTGAACATATTCAATTTATCTCCTTGTCAACTATCTTCAAATACCTTCTTGATTAATGTGAAGTTGACATTCTTTTTGCTTGTTCTTCACACAAAGATGGAATCTATTCTTCTCGTAATATTCATCTTCTGATAATCCAGAACTCCTTCTGGATTCTTCTTTGAAGACTGTTGGTGCTTCCCATTAGAAGCTATCTACAGAAATGAGGATTTCTGTAGATTTTAGTCTGTACAGAACTATTTCGGAAATTCCGGAGTAGTTCTGTATGAATACAGAATTCATGCAGGAATCTGTAGTTCATACAGACTTTTGTATCTTTTCTCTTTTAAGGATGTATCTTGTCTTTTCTTCTAATACTTAACTGTTTTGTGTTACAATTACATTATATTCTAACAGATAGTCTTATTACAACATTACAAACATAAAAAAACTATTACCAACATATAAATATGAACGCAACAATAAAAATCAAATCATGCAACCATTGTGTTTGAATCACGCAAGGCTAAAGCCAATCATCTACCTGACTTTTACAAAATAACTAATCTATGATCAAAATCTTTTTCACTTAAATTGCATATATCAAAATGTCCAAAAAACAATAACCCTAGAAATGATTTCATCCATATGATGAATATTATAACGGATCCAGGACTTACGACATAAAAAATTGATGGAACCATTCTGTCATTATTTTTTGATGCATATGTGTAAACGACATAAAGGCCCCTCCGCGTACAAACATAATTAGACACGCGTCACACCATCCTTCATTCGCACGGAAATAATCATTTGTACCAAATCTTTCATCTCTCTCTCTCTCTCTTTTATATATATATATTTATTTATTTATATATAGATAGAGAGAGAGAGAAGATAAATGTTCAAATAAAAAGTTTGATTTTTTCTAAGTAGGCTAAGAAAGACTCCTACAATAACACGTGCTTTTTTATTATTTTTAAAATGAGAGTTATTTTAGTCTCAGACATTTTTGTTGACATTTTATCAAGTTTCCCTATTTTTCTAAACATTCATAATTTTTACATACGACATTATTTTTTTCAAAAAAATTACACCATAAAAACGAGTTTTTTTATCTTTAAAACGCGTAAACTGTTGCTATATATAAAAAATTACTCTTTCGATTTTTCTATTGCGTCATTGTGTCTAATTCTCCTCATTGTGTCTTTTTTACTTGTCATGTCCTTCTATTGATTATTGTGTATTTGTTTTAAATAATAAAAAGACACATTGTGTCTTAACTTCAGATTATTGTGTGTTATGTTCAAATCGTTGTGTATTATGTTTCAGGTAATGTGTAATATGTAGTTATCATTGTGTCTAATACTCGTCATTGTGTCTTATGTTCAAATCATCGTGTCTTATGTTTCATATCATTGTTTAATATGTATTTATCATTGTGTTTTATTTTGAACTCATTTCATTTTATATTTGTTATTGTTTTTTACGCAATAGATAAATTTATCATAGTAATAGCATAAAGACACAATGACGGCTTTTAGACGCAATGACGAGTATTAGACACAATGACGCACAAGGAAATCGAAACAGTTATTTTTTATATCAAACTGCTCAATGTCTGGCACTTGGTGGACTCGCCAGAAGGTTTGGAATCCATTCCTGTCAAATGGATTTTCAAGAACAAAAGAGATGACCGTGGAATCATTATAAGGAATAAAGCCCGATTAGTAGTAAAAGGGTATAAGCAAATCGATGGCATTGATTATGACGATGTCTATGCTCCAGTCGCTCGTCTAGAAGCAATCCGGATTTTCTTGGCGTATGCTGCGTCAATGAACATCACCGTCTATCAGTTGGACGTGAAAACCGCCTTTCTCTATGGTGAGCTCGACGAAGACGTGTACGTAGACCAACCTCCGGGGTTTGTGAACAAATCTTTTCCCAAGAAATGTTACAAGCTGGATAAGGCTCTTTATGGTCTACACCAAGCCCCGAGGAAATGGTACGAGACATTGTCAACTTATCTGCTGTCAAATGGTTACAAAAGGGGTGTCATTGATCAGACTCTTTTCATTCGTCATGTTGGTAAAGACAAGCTGTTAGTACAAGTGTACGTTGACGACATCATTTTTGCCTCAACAGATGTTGCTCTCTGTCACGAATTTGAGGAACTGATGAAAAAGAAGTTTGAGATGAGTGCTATGGGTGAACTGACATTCTTTCTGGGAATTCAAGTGAAGCAGACACCGGATGGTATCTTAATCAGCCAAGGGAAGTATGTCAAAGAAATCCTGAAGAAATTTGGTTTCAATGATTCTAAGGGTTTTTCTACACCCGTCGTTACGCGTCATAGACTCAATCAGGATCCGGAAGGAATTTGTGTGGATGAGCATCTCTACAGGTCAATGATAGGTTCTCTCATGTATCTGACAGCCAGCCGTCCCGACATCATGTATGGAGTGTGTCTATGTTCCCGATTCCAATGCAAGCCGAAAGAATCGCACTTACTAGCTGTGAAAAGGATTTTTCGATACTTGAGGTCCAATTCAAACAGAGGACTTTGGTATCCTAAAGACCCATCCTTTGATCTTCGAGCCTTCTCAGATAGTGACTATGCTGGTTGTGAACTCAATCGTAAGTCGACAACGGGAGGAGCTCAGTTCTTGGGTAACCGGTTAGTTTCATGGCAATGCAAGAAGCAGACAACAGTGTCAGTCTCAACGGCTGAAGCGGAATACATTGCTGCCGCATCGTGCTGCTCTCAAGTGCTTTGGATTCAGAATCAGCTTCTGGATTACGGTTTGAACTTCATGGGTACCCCTATTCATATAGATAATACTGCTGCTGTTTCTATTGTTAAAAATCCTATTCAGCATTCTAAAACTAAGCACATAGAGATTAGATACCATTTTATTAGGGATTGTGCCGAGAAGAAGCTAGTCACTTTAGTCCATGTTAGCTCCGAGGATCAGTTAGCAGACCTATTCACAAAACCCTTTGATATGTCTAGGTTTAACTTTCTGGTTAGTGCAGTAGGCATGATAAACTATGACTAAGCTTTCTACCTTCTCTGGTATGTTAGTATCTTAACTTTATAGGTTTAGCTGCTTAGAAGTGTTATCTCTGATTTCTTTAGTTACAAATTTTACTTTTATCTGCTTTTTGACTTATTTTATCATTTGACCCTGATTTGACCTAAACTTTTTGTTTGTGGTTGTCTAGTGTCAATTTTGTCTGTCTTAAAAGATCAAAAAGATTTTTCTTGTTTACTTATGTTTTTGTGACTATCTGCCGTTCCTGCATTGTGGAGGATATACCAAAAACATTAAAATTTTTTTATAGTGTTATTTCTGTCTTCAAATAAGTGTTTTTGAACTCAAGTCAACAAAACTTTTGAGGATTGGCAAAAACAATGAAAAATCAAACTTTTTGGTCTGTGGTCGGACAAGATGTAAGGAACATGATATAATTCTGGTCTTGTCGATCTAACCATAGGATATGATCCAATCGATCGGTAATTCTATCATTTGATGTGTCGGTAGGCTCAACACACTGAGAAGTAAACAGCTCTCTGTGATTACACACTAATTTCACTGAGAAATGTGGACCACGGAAGTTTAAACAGTCGCATATTCTTTAAATTAGCCCGACTCAGTAGTATTAAGTAAGAAAACTCTAATCACACATCCTTTGTTTCTTCAGTATTAAGTTGACTTATTTCAAAACCGAGCACATCATCTGTCCAAATTCTTAAAGTATTATTAATACAAAGGACATTTGATGGCGCTCAATGAGACTCATCTGCTGAGGAAACTCTGACCTTGAGTTCTCATCCGCCATATAATAATGCTAAGACACATCTGCTGAGAAACTCTGACCTTGTGTTCTTACGCGTTCATTCCATCAAATAAAGTGAGAGGTCATCTGCTGAGGAAACTCTGACCTTGACGCTCTCACACCGCAAAACATCACTTTTTATAGTCATGAAAGAAGGGTCATCATGATTTCATGACTATATCCATGAAATAAGTCACTTAACACTAAAGAAAAGGGGGAAAGATTACTTTTAAATGTGTGATTGAATCTGAAAAGCTACTTGACGTTAGGTAGAATACTATTAACTTCCAACCAAATAGGACCCATCAAAATATTTCTCTGAATCGGACCAAAACATGATAAAATCACATCACATGAGAAAAGTTGAAAATTACCAATGTTTGAGCTTAAGTGGATAACAATACCGACAATCTGACTTAGGTTACCTGATAGGAAATGTGATTTGAATTATAAGTGTTATTGATCACGTAAATGATCGGTTTGATTCTAAACATGTCTGACCACGACCATTCAAAATATGTGAATACTCTAAGCAAATGTGCTTAAATTTCCAAGTTTGGTGAAAAATTGACCAACTTGTACTTTAACTAATCTAGGTATTGGTTTGAAATTTACCAACTTGAAAGAAAAATGAATTCTTGAGTTCGGGTGGAAAATTGACCCAATTCGGATAATTTTGAAAATTTTGAGTTCGGGTGGAATTTTGACCAATTAAAGTCAAAACTTAGGTATTAGGTGGGTCGTCATCAAATTTGTTGAAATTAACAAGTATTTGTCTTTTAATTTCAAAATTTATCTTCCTGGTAGGTTACTGGTGGCAGGCATGCATTTCTGTTTTTAGTTTTGTAGCAAATTTGCAAGATTTAAAATTTTGGTAAATTCTTAAAAATCTTGAGTTTTTCCTTAAGTTTTCAAAATTCTGCTCTTAGCGTACTTGACTATGCCTTAGCGAACTTCTTCCTAGGGTAAGTCCGCTAAGAACAGTTCATTGCTTTAATCACAAGTTTGCTCTTAGCGAACTTGTTTGATATCTTGTAAATTTCATTCAAGTGTTTCATTAAGTCCGCTAAGAACAAAGTGTTCTTAGCGAACTTGTTTCCTTAATGCTTTCTCTTTTGAGTAAGAAGTACGCTAAGTTGATTTTATCCTTAGCGAACTTCTCCTAAATTTGTCTTAAGTTTTGGATAAGTGTTGATGAAATACGCTAAGAAGGTTTGTGCCTTAGCGAACTTCTCCACTTTCATATAAGGTCTAATGAGGCTAAACTGTTCTTAGCGAACTTATTTATACCGTAGAGGACTTCTTTTTTACTTAGAAATTTTTTCTGTATCAAGTTCCTTTGGCCTTAGCGTACTTGTTATGCCTTAGCGAACTTCATGGGTTAGCGAACTTCATTAGGCTTAGCGTACTTGTCAATGGCCTTAGCGAACTTGTTTTAAATAACTCTCCTTTAGCGTACTTGTTTCGGTATGCTAATACTTAGCGGACTTGGAGACTATCTTAGCGAACTTGTTTAAATTCTGAGATATTTTCTAGTTCGCTAAACCCTACACTATAAATAGGAAACTTAGCTATTTTACCTTTCACTCATTCAAAACACACATTCGCTCTAAAATTTCGAACCGCGACTCTCTCCCTTCCACTGTACGATCGAAATCTCAAGAATCTCTCTCAAATCTGTTGATCTCATTGCGATTAGGGTTGATTTGCACACTCTTCTTGCGATCACAGGTTTGTTTTCATGATTACTTAGGTTGATTTTGATTTCGGTGATGATGATGAGCTGTGGGTTCGGGTCTTAAGTTTTCTGGGTTCTAATGATTTAAATTGGTGTTATTACAGATTTCCTTCATCCTTACTTGATTCTAGTTAACTTGTGTTCAAGTGTAAGGTATGTGAAACTTGTATCTCATTTATCACTTTGAATCCGAGAATGTTGTGTACAGGGGAGTGATTGATTGTGTTTTGTGCATAATATTCCTTGGAGTATTTCATAATAGTTGGTTGCTATTGTATAAATGTTAATCAGTTTGAACCCTAATGGTTGTTTAGAGTGATAACTTTTAGAAGTAGTAATCCTCTGTTATATGAATACTTAGGATTTTTTATTTTTTTTTAAATTGTCAACTTTGAAACTTTAGTTGGATTGTTAGAAGTCAATGTGGCTACTACCAATTTAGATTAGTTAACTCCAACCTGATTGTGTACATATGCCTGTGAGTTCACTTGCAGCAACTTTGAAGTTTCAATCTGTTGATTGGATTGACTTAATAAATTCCACATAGTGCTGAATTTAACTAGTCTCCAATCTAGATTTATTATTCTTTTGATGAGGCTTAAACTTGAGATTATGTTGAAAACTGTTGATTAGTCTAGTCATTCATCAAAATTGATAGATTGAGTTTAATGTTTCTCAATTTATGCCTTTATGTTCATTATGCCTATATCTTTCTGTATTTGTCAAAATTTTGAAGTCTAACATAACTTGTCTGATCACAAAACAGAATTTATTACTATTGAGAGTTTGATCAAGAGCATCACATCTTTTTCATTGATCTTAGCAAACTCTAGATCATCCAAAAAGGTATGTTGTTCTATCAAATGGCAATGTGAGTTAAGACTCAACTTTGGCTACACAGGGGCAATCTTTATCTTACTTTAGTTTGTTTGATGCTTACTTGATTTCTAAAGTTGAACTGCTTGATCCTAGCAGATTACTCACTGAGTCATTGAGAAATACACTACATCTTATACTAGATCAGAGTCTATCTTAGACCTTCACAAAGGTATGTGTTTTTCAATTCATGCACTCATGGTATCAATCAGGTAGTACATCACCTTACTTTATTCTTTGTGATCTTGCTTGTCTCTCTCTGTGTAAATTGATATCAAATTGAGCCTAACACTGATGGTTTAGACTGGTTAAGATCCAAATAGGTCTGAAACAGGTCATAACTCAGGTGAAAGGATCTTGGGCATTGTTAACACTAAGATAGACAAAATTTGAATGTCTTGACCTATTAAGTTAAATTGACCATCTTTGTGACTAATCGAGAGCATTTGTACATAGGATGTGATCTATGATGCCTCTAAGGTTCATATGAACTATCTTAGGTATTTAAGCTCTGTATGAACACTCATTTGGTCATTTTGACTTTAATAAGTCAAATCTTGCATAAAATTGTTTTTATGTGACTTTTGTGACTATATTAGCTTAAATGTGAATTTGGTGATTTGAGTATGTGTTGTTTGATCCAGACATGCTTATACTTGTGTGCTAGGATTAAATGTTACATATGATAGTTCCATCTAATCTGTTAAGCTTACATAATCACATTTTGTCCTTTAAATAATCATATTGAAGCTGTTGACCCATTATGACTTCTCACTTGCTTATGAGTGTTTATATGACTTTGTTGCATCTAGACAATCCTTGTTAATGTTGATATTTGACTTACCTTTGTTTTTGATACTTGAATTTACTCCTTAACGTACTTCTTGTTCTGCTTAGCGTACTCAATTTGCTCTTAGCGAACTTGTACCACTGCTTAGCGAACTTGTTTGTGTTCCTAGCGTACTTGTTCACATCTTAGCGAACTTGTTAAGTTTAGCGAACTTGTTTGTACTGCTTAAAGGACTTGAGTCAATTTACTGAATGTTTATATTTCCAATTCACTAGGATTGCTCTAAATGTTTGACATGTCACTGTTTCACTTATTGCATGCATCTGATTGGTCTTTGATAGTTTGTCTTACATTTGAAGGGTTGTTTTAAACAAAATTTGTTTCTTGTCTAAATCATAAGACTTCAATTAAAGGAGTTCACAAGTTCGGGTGGAACCAAGTCCCAATGTGACTTTCCCTGAACTGACTTGGCAGACTGGGATATCACAACGTCTAGATGTTGATCCCAGATTGTTAAGATCACCTTTGGTTGATGTCTCTGACTGCAGTTGAGACCAAGTAGTAGAATTTTTGCTTGAAATTCTCCTTGACTTTTCAACAAATCAGATTTTTGTTAACTCTATCTCATTTGGGTCACTTTCTCAATACTCATGCAATATCTTTCATTTAAAGTCAATATTGCTGGAAATTTAGATCTAGCTCCTTGATCTTCCAGATTTTATTTCTTCTGTCTAATCTGTTAATTTCTCCTGAGATACTTGCATTTGTTAATCATGTCATTCTGGTTGCATGTGATCATTTTGGAGTATATGCACTATGTGAGTTAGTTTATGTCCTTTACATTTAAATGGAAAGCTCTGTCACTATCACGAGTCTAGTGTGGCATGACATTCATCTAGTGCTAAATTGGATATAATCTTGTAATTCTATATGTGCAGATGCCTCCCCGACAAGCTGCTGAAGCTTTAGAGTTTGGTCGTTTGCACACCGGAAGGTGCATATTTAACAAAAACTGGGAAGGTGCTGATGAACAAGCTCTCGACCTTTTGCGACAATCAAACTGGGCAACAGCTATGCAGATCAATCCTGTCATTTACAAGGGTATTATTGAAGCATTTTGGAGTAATGCTGAATTTGCTGAGCTTGACGATGAATCAAGTGTAATAAGGTCAAAGATTCAAAATACTGATGTTGAAATCACGAAAGAAAAGATAAGAACTGTCCTGAACTTAGATGATGCTGACAAGCCCAAGACCTTTACAAGGGCTCAGTGGCAAGCAACTCTTACAAGAATGGGATATTCTGGTGTTTTCCTCCCAGACGTCAGTAACAAGGTTCAGAAGACCTTATTCCCAACAAACTGGAAATTCATCATCAGCTTCTTCATATCTGCATTTGGTCACCGCAAGGTTGCTCCTGATGATTTCATTGAGGACACTGCGTATGCCATTCATGGATTTGTCTCCGGTGATGGCTTCAATCTTTCTCACCAACTGATGAAGTGGATGATTTCTAACTTACATCCCACTGGAAGACAAAAGAAGTTCCTGATGTATCCACGTTTCATTCAGGCAATCTTGAATCATTACTATCCCACCTTGATAAAGCAAGGAGAGACCTTCTCAACCAGTTCGATGAACACTGGTTCTTACAGCAAGTACCACAAAGGCAAGTATCAAGGTGATCCTGTACCTTTCTTTCCTGAAATGATTGCTCGTTTAGCTCCCACCGATGCCGAAGGAGATGTCCACATGGGTGAAGCTGCAGTTGAAGCTTAACCTGAACAAACTGATGTGGCTCGAGTCCACCATGCACTGGACCTGAATGCCCCAGTTATACCAGATACTGCTACTGCTACTGAAGACCTTGGGAATCTCCAGGGTGACAATGTTGATGCATCTGAGCATGCTGAACAGCTTGGTTCAGTGAATGTGTTATCTTCTGATGCTGAGAAAGGTGATGACACCGATGATGAAGAATCTAGCTCCTCAAGCTCAGATGACACTCCTGACCAAGCTGAAGCAATTCATCCAAGGAAAAGACAGAGGACTGGAGAATCTTCCAGGGCCTCTATGACACAACCATCATCGTCGGATGACAGCTATAAACCTTCAGAGGATGATTTTGATGAAGATGAGACTTCAGTCTCTCTCGATCAGGTTGGATCTTTCATATGACCTTGCAGCTGAGATTGAAAGTGCTCCTAAGTCTCCTCCTAAGTTAACCTTGAACAAGCTTACAATTGTTGCTGATGAGGGAAATCAATCGTCTGAGTTACTCACTGTAAGAGCTGTAAGAAGCAAGTCTTGCAAAGAGAAACTCCAAGTTAGAAGAAAACCCGGTTCCTCTGATGAATATGAAGTTGTTGGTCCTTCAAGCACTCCTCTAGATACAACTTTGGCTACTACTTCTGTCTCTCCTTCTCCTGCTGATAGGATTGACATGGATATGAGACCTCTTGTCGTTATAGCTGAAGATGCTGCTGTCACCACTGACCCCGTAGGTACTGTCACTACAAGCCCTACAGTTTCAGAAGATGAAAAAGTATTGGAACTGCAAGCAGAGATTGTGAATCTTCAGAGTCAAAACGATCATCTCAACTGTTCTCTACAAGTGGCTAACCAGAAGATTGCTGATCAGTCACAAGTAATTGCTGAACAAGCTGCAGAAATTCAAAGACTCAAGGACTTATTAGCCAAATCCAATGAAGATAAACAGCTCAGTGACAAACCAGATGGAGATGAAGCTGGTGATAATCAAGAAAGTGAGTTGCCAAAGGACCTGCCTCAAGCTAATCCAGAAACCGATGGTGGCAATTCTCTAGAACCAAATTCTTCAACAACCATGTCTACTGGCAAAGATGCTATTGGTGCTTTTGACTCCTCGAGCCCACTACATGACAGTGATTTTGAGCTTGATGCTGATATGTTCACTGAAGGAGATGGACTGAACTCTTCAGATGATGATGAATCTTTCGTCAACAGTCTCCTTCATGATGAACCTGTAGATGAAGCCTTGGAAGCAATCAAGAAGCTGGCTCCTGTACCTGAAAACCTGAAACTCCCAAGATTTTCTCAGGCAGCTAGTATACTTGCTATTGAGGGAACTCCTAATGATGAGGCTGCTGGTGCATCTAGTTCAGACCTTCAACTCTCTCTGGTTCCCTCTATTCTGACTACAACCGAAACATCCACTGCTCTTGTTCCAGCAACTGAAGGAGTCCGTCACATGCACGTTGACCCGGCCTTCTTAGATTTTACAATGGCCAACTTCAGGGAATATTACGCAGAAAAGATCTACTCGAGAAGAAATTCTTGTGGAATTCTGATTGAGTCAATTGAAGATGATACCGGTGATGTCACATATGAGGAACATCCATACACTGTAGATTTCGGAGATGAGGACGACATGAATGGAGCTCAAAGTAACCAAAATGATGTGCTCATGAATAAAATGTACCAAGATTTGAAGAACTTGTATTGGTGGCCGAATATGAAAGCCGACATCGCGCGATATGTGGCTAAGTGTTTAACGTGCTCAAGAGTTAAAATCGAGTACCAAAAGCCTTCTGGATTATTGCAACAACCAAAGATCCCAAAATGGAAATGGGAGGATATCTCCATGGATTTCGTAACAGGATTACCTCATCGATCAAATCGACCGGATGCGATTTGGGTTATCATTGATCGACTAACCAAGTCTGCACACTTTATCCCTATGAAGGAAAGCGATAATATGGATAAGTTAACTAAGATGTACATTGACCGAATTGTGGCACGTCATGGAGTGCCTAAGACCATTATCTCCGATCGAGATCCTCGATTTACTTCCCGATTGTGGCAATCTATGCAAGAAGCACTGGGAACCAGACTGGATATGAGTACAGCTTATCACCCACAGACTGATGGCCAGACAGAACGAACTATTCAGACTTTGGAAGACATGCTCCGAGCTTGCGTCCTCGACTTCGGTGAAGACTGGGAGGCTCACCTTCCGTTGGTGGAGTTCTCCTACAACAACAGTTATCATTCGAGCATTGGTGC
>JBCNJP010005005.1:0-16000 GCA_039602395.1 Deinandra increscens subsp. villosa | reverse complement strand
AGTCATATTAAGTTCATTGATCCAAGCATGATTCCGAGTGCTTCTGATATCCAATCGATGGAAGCCCAACTCTCAGCCACTGAAACTGGCTCTGGGCTCCCGCCGATTGATGAAACTTTGAAGTTTGGTGACTTTGAGTCTTTCTCTGTTAGTTCTGTTGACACGCTTGTTTCTGAAGCGTGTGTGCAAAAGGCTGCTGAATCTGAGTTTCTAATAGTTTGTACTCAAAATGCCTCAAATGGTTAATCATTTCTGTTTAATGAAAATTTTGATGTTTTCAAAACTAATGAAGCTCCTAAAAGGACAAAAACTGTTCGGAGGCGTAAGCCCAAAATGAGTGTTGAAAATGTGAAACTCGATTCGCAGCAAGTTGTAGATGATGATGCTTTTGCGAAGGCATTCGCAGAAATGGCTTTGAAACATGGTAAGACTGTCATGCACACACAAGCCGGTCTTACAATCACCGATGGTAAGGTGACATCTGTTCAGAAAAGGCCTCCTGCTTCTGTTCCAATCGTAACATCTCCAGCTGCACAAGCTTTACCTCAGCCATTGTTTCTTAAGCAAATGGAATCATCTGTTCATGCTGCTCCCGATGAAGCTGGTAATTCATCTGTGATTTTTGTGAAGACTGGAAATCCAAAGAACAAAAGACATCAAAGTGATTTAGTTATCATTTTTCCACATGATAATGAAGATCAGTATCATTCGGTTGAGCAAAGTGAGTTTGTTTTGAACATTTCTGAAAATGAAACTACACCAAAGAAGAAGAAACAGACAAGGAGACGGAAGAAGAAGCCAGTTGCTGAAAATGAAAAGGGTGAAGGTGTTACCTCAAATGAGACTCAACAAATGGCTCCTCAGTCTGTTGAACAATCTGCTGCAATTCCTGCTAAGGGTACTGTCGAGAATGGAGGGTGTTCTGTCTGTGGAAACCCGCATCATGATGCCAGGGTTTGTGTCTACAATACGGGATACTCTGACTTCAACAATGCTCCAGTGCCTCCTGCTCATTACTACCAACAGCAGCAAGTAGGTTCGCAAGGAAACCAATTGGCTCCAATGTATTATGGGAATTATGGGGAAGATTACGTGGATCAGCGTCTTGACACCATGTTTCAACAGTCCTACCCAAATCAGCCCTACATTCCAAATCAGGCCCCGTATGTGCCACGTGGTCTCGGTAGGAGTGTGAATACGTTCAGGCCAAACGTTCAACAACAAATGAGAATGGCTGCACCAAACACTCTTCTTGTTAGGTCTTGGACGCCTCGACCTAGGCCGGGATTCATTCCAAGGCCTCTCATGGTTCAACAACCTGTCACGGCTCCTCGACCATCTGCTACATTCAAGGCTGCTCCATCTGC
This sequence comes from Deinandra increscens subsp. villosa, assembly GCA_039602395.1. Classification (NCBI taxonomy): domain Eukaryota; kingdom Viridiplantae; phylum Streptophyta; class Magnoliopsida; order Asterales; family Asteraceae; genus Deinandra; species Deinandra increscens. The sequence goes on along the minus strand of JBCNJP010005005.1, from coordinate 14,633 downwards.
CTCTCCTGCTGTTGTGAACGCACCAACTGCTCCCTACACCACAAAAGCACCTAAGAAGAGGGCTCCTGGTCAATTTGGCCAGGGTCCATCCTTGAACTAATCACTTTCTTTTTCATGTGCAGGGAACGGCCCGGAGTGCTATGAACACATGGTACTTGGACAGCGGCTGCTCTAGGCACATGACAGGGAACAAGGACCTGCTATCTGATGTCAAATCGATAACTCATGGCGGTTCTGTTGCCTTTGGGGGTGATGTTCGTGGTGGTAGAATAATTGGAAACGGTCTTTTATCTAATGGAGAAATTTCGTTTGACAAAGTGAATCTGGTCTCTAATCTGAAGTTCAACTTGCTCAGTGTATCGCAGATTTGCGACAACAAAATGCCGATGTTATTCGATGATAAGGAGTGTTATATCCTGAAGCCGGGATTCAAGGTTCCCGAAGATCAAATTCTATTTCGTGCAAAACGAAACGGGAATATGTACGCCTTAGATATGTCTGCTGCAAGGCCGACTGGTTCAGTGGCGTGTTTCTTGGCGAAGGCTTCGGAAGATGACTCAACTTTATGGCATAGGCGAATGGGACATGTGAACTTTCGAAACATGAACCGCCTTGTAAGAGGAAAACACGTGGTCGGTGTGCCGGAGAAGGAATTCATCCATACCGATAACTGTGTGGCGTGTTTGAAAGGAAAGCAGCGCAAGACATCTCACAAGCCAAAGCCACCTGGAAGAACGACGGCAATTCTTCAACAACTCCATCTCGACCTTTTCGGGCCAGTGAACGTCTACAGTTTAGGGGGAAAGTCGTACTGCTTGGTTATTACCGACGATTACTCCAGATACTCGTGGGTGTTCTTCCTGAGAGAGAAGTCTGAGACAGCTGAGATCCTGAAGGATTTTGTAACGCGGATTGAGAATCGGTGCAAAGAGCGAGTTAAAGTCATCAGATCAGACAATGGGTCAGAGTTCAAGAATCAGACATTTGAAGCTTTCTGCAATGAAAAGGGCATATTTCGACAGTTCAGTTCACCGTACACGCCTCAACAAAATGGCGTTGCAGAACGGAAGAATAGAACAATCATTGAGTGTGCCAGAACTCTACTTGCTGATTCCAACCTTAAATTGTCTTTTTGGGCAGAAGCTGTGAATACAGCCTGCTATGTTCTAAATAGAACTCTCTTGGTTAAACATGCTAACAAGACGCCTTTCGAGCTGTTTTCAAAAGAAAAACCAAACTTAAAACGATTAAAACCGTTTGGATGCGCTTGTACTGTTTTAATCCAGTCGGAACAGTTAGCTAAATTTGCCCCTCGGGCGGATGAAGGCTATTTTGTTGGATACTCGATGAGCTCTCCAGCATTTCGAGTGTTTAACAGAAGAACTCAAGTTATTCTTGAATCGTGCAACGTTACATTTAACGAGCATGCTCAGAATACTAGAGATCCTGCTCCTGATAGCATGTATGACCTTGAGACTTTTTCTTCTACTTTTAACATGCTTGAATCTGATGTTGCAGGAAATTTGTTAAATCAAGCTGAACAAGTAAATGAAGAAGTTTTTCCTTCTGTTGATGTGTTTGCTCCAATTACTTCGTCTATCCTGGATTCCATTTATTCGGTTGATACTTCGACGATATCAAGGGGAGAACAGCCAACACCATCATCTGATGCCACTGAAGCGACAACAACAACTTCTTTACCTGATCAGCCTTCAGTTCAGATTTTCGAGCCTGTAATTGTGGAGATAGAACCAGCACAAGCAACAACTGAGGCAGAAAACTTAGTTGGAAATGAAGCTGAAACTCATGAGTCAGATTCAGATGACATATCTGAAATTGAAACTGGAGAGACCCCAGGCGACGATCTTCAAATTGGGAATCTTGACTCGTCTATTCCAGCACCTGCTGTTGAAGAGACTCGAATTCATAAGAATCATCCCACTAGTCAGATCATCGGTCCTGTTGATGTGCATCTCACTAGGAGTAAAACAAAGGATTTGCACACTTGTCTGTTTTCGTGTTTCATATCACAAGAAGAGCCTACTACTGTTGCTGCTGCCCTTCTGGATGAAAATTGGATTGATGCTATGCAAACAGAGCTTCTTCAGTTCAAACTGCTCAATGTCTGGCACTTTGTGGACCCGCCAGAAGGTTTAGAAACCCATTCCTGTCAAATGGATTTTCAAGAACAAAAGAGATGACCGTGGAATCATTATAAGGAATAAAGCCCGATTAGTTGTAAAAGGGTATAAGCAAATTGATGGCATTGATTATGACGATGTCTATGCTCCTGTCGCTCGTCTAGAGGCAATCCGGATTTTCTTGGCGCATGCTGCGTCAATGAACATCACCGTCTATCAGTTGGACGTGAAAACCGCCTTTCTCTATGGTGAGCTTGACGAAGACGTGTACGTAGACCAACCTCCGGGGTTTGTGAACAAATCTTTTCCCAAGAAATGTTACAAGCTGGATAAGGCTCTTTATGGTCTACACCAAGCCCCGAGAAAATGGTACGAGACATTATCAACATATCTGCTGTCAAATGGTTACAAGAGGGGTGTCATTGATCAGACTCTTTTCATTCGTCATGTTGGTGAAGACAAGCTGTTAGTACAAGTGTACGTTGACGACATCATTTTTGCCTCAACAGATGTTGCTCTCTGTCACGAATTTGAGGAACTGATGAAAAAGAAGTTTGAGATGAGTGCTATGGGTGAACTGACATTCTTTCTGGGAATTCAAGTGAAACAGACACCGGATGGTATCTTAATCAGCCAAGGGAAGTATGTCAAAGAAATCCTGAAGAAATTTGGTTTCAATGATTCTAAGGGCTTTTCTACACCCGTCGTTACGCGTCATAGACTCAATCAGGATCCGGAAGGTATTTGTGTGGATGAGCATCTCTACAGGTCAATGATTGGTTCTCTCATGTATCTGACAGCCAGCCGTCCCGACATCATGTTTGGAGTCTGTCTATGTTCCCGATTCCAAAGCAAGCCGAAAGAATCGCACTTACTAGCTGTGAAAAGGATTTTTCGATACTTGAGGTCCAATTCAAACAGAGGACTCTGGTATCCTAAAGACCCATCCTTTGATCTTCGAGCCTTCTCAGATAGTGACTATGCTGGTTGTGAACTCAATCGTAAGTCTACAACGGGAGGAGCTCAGTTCTTGGGTAACCGGTTAGTTTCATGGCAATGCAAGAAGCAGACAACAGTGTCAGTCTCAACGGCTGAAGCGGAATACATTGCTGCCGCATCGTGTTGCTCTCAAGTGCTTTGGATTCAGAATCAGCTTCTGGATTACGGTTTGAACTTCATGGGTACCCCTATTCATATAGATAATACTGCTGCTGTTTCTATTGTTAAAAATCCTATTCAGCATTCTAAAACTAAGCACATAGAGATTAGATACCATTTCATTAGGGATTGTGCCGAGAAGAAGCTAGTCACTTTAGTCCATGTTAGCTCCGAGGACCAGTTAGCAGACCTATTCACAAAACCCTTTGATATGTCTAGGTTTAACTTTCTGGTTAGTGCAGTAGGCATGATAAACTATGACTAAGCTTTCTCCATTCTCTAGTATGTTAGTATCTTAACTTTATAGGTTTAGCTGCTTAGAAGTGTTATCTCTGATTTCTTTAGTTACAAATTTTACATTTATCTGCTTTTTTTGACTTATTTTATCATTTGACCCTGATTTGACCTAAACTTTTTGTTTGTGGTTGTCAAGTGTCAATTTTGTCTGTCTTAAAAGATCAAAAAGATTTTTCTTGTTTACTTATGTTTTGTGACTGTCTGCCGTTCCTGCATTGTGGAAGATAAACCAAAAACATTGAAAAAGAAAATTATCAAAAATTAAAAATAGTGTTATTTCTGTCTTCAAATAAGTGTTTTTGAACTCAAGTCAACAAGACTTTTGAGGATTGGCAAAAACAATGAAAAATCAAAATTTTTGGTCTGTGGTCGGACAATATGTTGTGAACATGATATAATTCTGGTCTTGTCGATCTAACCATAAGATATGATCCAATCGATCGGTAATTCTATCATTTGATGTGTCGGTAGGCTCAACATACTGAGAAGTAAACAGCTCTCTGTGATTACACACTAATTTCACTGAGAAATGTGGACCACGGAAGTTTAAACAGTCGCATATTCTTTAAATTAGCCCGACTCAGTAGTCTTAGTAAGAAAACTCTAATCACACATCCTTTGTTTCTTCAGTATTAAGTTGACTTATTTCAAAACCGAGCACATCATCTGTCCAAATTCCTAAATGTATTATAAATACCAAGGACATTTGATGGCGCTCAATGAGACTCATCTGCTGAGGAAACTCTGACCTTGAGTTCTCATCCGCCAAATAATAAATGCTAAGACACATCTGCTGAGGAAACTCTGACCTTGTGTTCTTACGCATTCATTCCATCAAATAAAGTGAGAGGTCATCTGCTGAGGAAACTCTGACCTTGACGCTCTCACTCCGCAAAACATCACTTTTTATAGTCATGAAAGAAGGGTTAACATGATTTCATGACTATATCCATGAAATGAGTCACTTAACACTAAAGAAAAGGGGGAAAGATTACTTTTAAATGTGTGATTGAATCTGAAAAGCTACTTGACGATAGGTAGAATACTGTTAACTTCCAACCAAATAAGGACCCCACAAAATATTTCTCTGAATCAGACCAAAACATGATAAAATCACATCACATGAGAAAAGTTGAAAATTACCATGTTTGAGCTTAAGTGGATAACAATACCGACAATCTGACTTAGGTTACCTGATAGGAAAGGTGATTTGAATTATAAGTGTTATTGATCACGTAAATGATCGGTTTGATTCTAAACATGTCTGACCACGACCATTCAAAAATATGTGAATATTCAAAAGCCAATGTGCTTAAAATTTCCAAGTTTGGTGAAAAATTGACCAACTTGTGCTAGAATGAATCTTGGATTTGGTTTGAAATAAACCAACTTGAAAGAAAGTGAATTTCTGAGTTTGGGTGGAAAATTGACCCAATTCGGTTAAAATTGGAAATCTTGAGTTCGGGTGGAAAATTGACCCAACTCGGTTGAAAATGAAATTTTTTTGAGTTTGGATGAGTTTTGAACCAATAAAAGTCAAATTTAGGTACTATGAGTGTCATTATCAAATTTGTTGAAATTAACAAGTACTTGTCTTATAAGTTCAAAATGTTATCTTCCTGGTAGGTTACTGGTGGCAGGCATGCATTTCTGTGTTAAGTTTGTACAATTTTTGATAAACATTTAAAATTCTTTAGTAAATTCTTCAAATCTTATGAATTTTTACTATAGTTCTGCTCTTAGCGAACTTGACTTATTTTTGCCTTAGCGAACTTCATCCTAAGGACAAGTCCGCTAAGATCAATCCACAAGCGTTGATAACAGGTTTGCTCTTAGCGAACTTGTTTGGAAATCTTGTAAAGTTCTTTCTATGTGTTTATCTTAAGTCCGCTAAGAACAAGAGTATTCTTAGCGAACTTGTTTTCGTTAAGGTATTCTCCTTTGGGTGAGAAGTCCGCTAAGTTGAACTTATCCTTAGCGAACTTCTCCTGAAATTGTCCTTAATTTTTGGTTAAGTGTTGATGAAGTACGCTAAGATGGTTTTTTGCCTTAGCGAACTTCTCCACTTTCATTTAAAGTCTATATGAGGCTAAACTGTTCTTAGCGAACTTGTTTAAGCCTTAGCGGACTTCTTGTATTACTTAGAAAATTTCCATGTTACAAGTTCATATTTTGGCCTTAGCGTACTTAATTTAGCCTTAGCGAACTTCTTAAGCTTAGCGAACTTCATGTAGGCTTAGCGTACTTGTCGTTGGCCTTAGCGAACTTGTTTTATAATTCTCCCTTTAGCGTACTTATTTAAGTCTGCTTATTCTTAGCGGACTTGGAGATAATCTATTAGCGAACTTGTATAAACATCATTAAGCCTCCATGCTCTCCCCATTCAGCCCCAAATCACTCCCAAAACCCTAAAACGGCTGTAAACATGAGAGGTGAAGTTCTTTGAAGATTCAAGGCCCAAGTTTCAAGCTTTATTGCTTAGGATCACCTAGAAATCATCCCTTTCGGTTAGTAATCTTCAAATCTTGTCTTTGCATCTTGAATCTTCTCTTCTACTCCCATCAAGATGCAAACTTTATGTGTTATTTAGCTTGTATCCATGTTGTAGATGATAGATCTAGGGTTTGTATGATTAAAGGTTCCACCTTTTTGCATGATTTTGCTATCTAACTTGATTCCATGATGAAATCTCCTTAGATCTAGGTTTTCCATGAAATTTGATGTATGAATCTTCATGAAAGTTGTAAGCTTGTGTTTAGATCTGAGATTTAGTCATGATAAATCACTAATATGTTATAGATCTAGGGTTTCCTTGATCAAGATTGGATTTTTATGTGCCAACATGACTAGATCTATGAAATGCATGTCATCTAGGGCTAGATCTAGGGATTTACTCATCAAGATTCAATCTTTATGTTTCAAATGGACTTGATTTGCTTCATGAATGTTGTTTAGGACTAGATCCATGTATTATAATCATCAAGTTTGGATTTTTCCTTGATAAATGGCTAGATCTTAACATATGTGTCATCTAGGGTAGAAATGTGTGTCATAAAGCTTCAAAATGTCATTTTTGCCTCATAACTTGTTTAGATCTATAGTTTTCTTGTAGGATCTGTATATAAAGCTATCAATCATGAGTCTTTATGTGTTTAAATGATAGACCTACCATGCATGCTCAAATAGGGTTTGTTTTATGAATCAAAAGCCGATCAATGGGCTAGTTTTGGCTAGATTCATGCTAAACTAGGCTAGGTTCATGCTAGATTCAAATAGATCTATAAAATCTATAATAGCTTATGTTAGATCTGATCCTATATGATAATCATGTATATTACCTTGGATTATTATCATGGAAATTGAATTTGTTGACCATGATGACCTATGTTTGACTATGTATGACTATGTGGACCTATGTTCAAATTATGTTTACCATGTTGACTTATGTTTACCATGTTGACTTATGTTTACCATGTTGACTTATGTTTGACCATGTTTGACTTTTATATAAATAGTCAAAATAGGGTTCTTTAACCTTACCTTTAGTTTAGGAATTGGACCCATAACGTACGTATCACCTTACCTAATCACCAACGAGTCGTCGAGTCGGTCGTGTCGTGAAGTTAATCTATTTAACTATTTAAATTATTTATTGATTTATTCTTTTATCTCGCTAGTCGTCAAGATTATCATCGAGTCTATCCTTCCTCATTTCGTGGTGTCTTTTCTCTCAAATTGTGTCCCCATATCAGGTGAGTATTCATAGCCCCTCTTTCATTTCAATGTTTTGGGGTGCAACATGTATCAGTATTCAAAAACCCTAAACTCTTTATTATGCAAAATCTATGCGATTCTATGTGTTCCATGTGTGATATTCTATTGTGTGATACTTGTTGGATTCTATGTGTGGATATTCGCTAGTCACTAATCACTAATCGCTAATCGCTTGTGTACCATTAACCATCGAGCCATGGCAACAATGATAGATCTATTGGCTGACAACCCACCTGGCCTGCCTTGGCTTGGGCGCCGGGTGATTGCTCCCTTATTGTCTAGGGTTGGTGCACATCACTTATATGACTCGTTGATCATGATTGGATATTATCGCTTGACTCATTGAATCGCAATGTTTAATCTATGTAGTATGTTAAACCTATGTTTACTCACCAACTATTCGTAGTTGACCTTTATTTTATACATGTTGCAGGACTTGCTGTTAGATGATGACTTCTTGCTGTTGACACTATAGGATCGCATGTGGACTTAGTGTGACCTAATTAATAAGATTTATTTGATCCATTGTTGTTTATTTTTATCATGTATTGTAATGAATATTTATGTATAATGAAATGGGTTGATTAAGAATATCGCAACATTTAAATAGTGTTGTGTGCATCTGGACAATCATCGCGCCCCGACATCTTCCGCCGTCGGTTGGGGTGTGACAGGGTTGTCAACCCAAATAGATCTATTCACTAGTTATCGTTTCGAGCAGAACTAATCGAATTCAATTAATAGTGGGATTTCAGTTGTACTAACGTTTATAACGATAAAGTACCAGTTGTTTGGGATACGGAATGGAACATGTAGTCATACGGCTAACAGGTAAACCATAACATTAAGTAAAAAGCATTTTATCAGTTCATGATTTCTCCCCCATAAGTATAAAACAGTTGTAAAGAAAAGGGGCCGTGAAACTCACTTGATTGAGCGGTAATGATGAATTGCCGAGTGGCAACTAGCAAGTAAAGCCCTAATAAAACATAAGACAACATGCATAAGGGTCCACATAATAATTTGAGTAACGAACGTTACCCAAATGATACCGGTCAAGTCTTGACGTATAATCCCGTTTGTAGCGTTTTGAAAACCCGTTAGTTAATCAGTTTACAAAATCAGCAAATACGAATGTTCACGTATTAAGGCATTTATGCAAATAAATACAAAGGATGAACATGCGATAAAGTATCATGAAGATCAGTTCAATCAAGTATTAAACATCGTTTTAAATAATAATATTTATTATTATTTTTATGTTCGCTCGATCGATTGGATAATTAATCGCGTTAAGTTATAATATATATAACTAGGGTTGATAATTATTATCGAAATAATTATTCTAACTTGTTGGAATAATTTATCAAATTATTACAAGTTAAAGATTTAATGATTAAACACAAGTATGTAAATATTAGAGGTTATTTTAATATTAAACTCATGTTTTAAAAATTAGGGTTTTGAGTTAATGTAAATATAATTATTATTAAAATAATTATATTAACAAACCAAAATGATTTTAACTCAAATTAGGGTTTCTAAAATTCATAAGGATAATTATTTGCTGAAAATAATTATTTACGATTTATTACGTCGTAAAACATTTTTTTTTAAATCGTTTAAAGATTTCGTTTCAATTCCAAACGTTTAAAAATAAACATTTGATCTGGTTAAAACGTTTTGATTATTTTGATTTATTTAAAATAATCAAAAATATGTTTTTCATAGTTTCTATAAGTCTTTTGATTTTAATTTTATAAAATCATTTCTAAATAACTTTATTTATCAAATAAAGTTAGAGTTTTAAATTTAAAGACTCTTTATAGAATATTCTCAAGATAAAACATTTTCACTTTTTGTATAAAATCCAAGATTTATACTTGTTATGTCAAGTGACATAAATATGTTCTTTTATCGTTTTTGATATAAAATATATTTATATATATTTTTATCCATTTCGTTTTCTATAAAATCCAAAACAAGCATTTTAGGTCTTGTTTTATTAGAAATCATATTTTTATAAAATGTGTCCATTTTATATATTAAGTTTCATGTTGAGATTTTATGGTTTTAAAATCCAAGTAATTTTTATAAATTTACTAACTTAAATATTTAACCATGAAAATTCATTTAAATGTTTCTAAGTTATCATTTTATGTCCCAAGTTAGAGTAACATATTCTAATGTCCATCTAGTTCAAAAGTGTCGCTAATACCATATTTAGTCCATGAATAATTGTCATTTGCATATATCAACCCATAACCAAGATGATTAACTATAAAAATCACAATTTGCAATTCTAGTATTTTATAACATAACATAACATGATCATAAACCATGCATCATACATTAAACATCATCAAATCATCATATGATCAAATTAAATCATCTAACTAGTGAGTTTAACAATGGGTTTTTATTTTAAGTAAAACACTACATTATTATGTTAGAAATTCATATGATGACCATGATTCGTTTAGCAAGTTATAAAACTTAATTTCCTTGGATTTAAATCACCAAATAATAACATAATATTTCACATTTTCAAACCTTACAACACTAGGGTTTAAGAAAATCAAGGAAAAATATATGAGTCGATTAGATGACCTTGATCTTTATAAAAACTTAAGGTTTTAAAGGATTTGTTGTCAAGACTCGGGGATCGTTTGAGACGTTTAAAACGTATTAAAAACATAATCGAGAATGGTTTAATAGACTCACAATGAGTGAGAGGGTGAAACCGAGAGAAAGAGAGATAGCTGGTGGCGGTTCGCTGCAGTGAACAGCAGGGGCACCGCAGCAGCAGCAGGAGCTCTCGGCGGCGGCAGCAGCAGCTCTCGGCGACAGCAGCAGCAGCTCTCGGCAGTAGCAGCAGCAGCTCTCGGCGGCAGCAGCAGTAGCTCTCGGCAGTAGCAGCAGTCGTGGAGGTGGTTGCTGTGTTGTGTCGAGAGGAGAAACAAGGGAGGAGGAAGGGCTGTGGTAGATGGTGGTTGCGATGGCTGAAAGTGATGGTGGTTGGGCTGTGGTTCACGTCAGAAAAGAAGGGAAAGGAGGGTGGAGGATAAAGGTGGCGGTGGTGGTTTTGGGTTGTGGTTGTTTCACCGAGAGGAAGAGTATTGGAGATGGTGGTTCACGGTGGTGTGTTGTTTTACTCCTTCATTCTTATATATATATATATATATATATATATATATATATATATATGGGAGTGTCTTGGTTGAAAAGAAAAAGAAAAGAAAAGGTGGTGGTGATGAGGAACCGTGAAAAAGGGAAAAGGAGGAGAAAAGTAAGGTGATGGTTGGTGAGTGGTGTGGTGAAAATGAGAGTGATGTGTTCACATCATATCCACATTATTTATTTTCTAAATATCTAGTAAGTTTTATATAAAAATAACACATGTAGATGACTACTTTTTATAAACTTGTCATGTTTTTATAAAAGAAATTTAAGTGTTGCGAAGGTTTGTAAAACTTGTAAATATTTGAGGTGAAATAATCCACAAGTTTTATAATCCATTCCATTTATAAAGATTTTACAAGTATATGACAAATTTTTATAAAAATTAAAGGTGGTGTCATCTTTTATAAAAATAAAAAGTTAATGGGCCAACATCATTAAATTAATACGTTGGGCTTGGGATTTATATTGGGCCTAATAATTCAGGGAAAAATGTGTTTGGGTCCGATTGTCGGTTTTAGGCCGAACGGGTCCAAACGGAAACCGGTTCAAGGCCCAGGCCCGTTGTGCATCGGTTGGGTTTACAGATCGCCACGATCACTCGAGTTATCGAGATTATGCAGCGGGGTAAGGTTTCGGATTCGGTTTCATTGTTTTAGGCTCATTGGGCCTATTGGGCCAAGTCAGGCCAAATTGGTTAACGGTTGAGGTTTGGATTAAGTCTTGACAACGATTTCGATTTGTGATGTTTTTATTTCATAAAATAACTGTTTGAGTCAGTTACATGAGTTTTTCAGAAATCAGATTTAGTTTTCAGTTTTTCACACGTGTTATGGTTTACGTTTTCAGTTTTGTCAGTTCTTTACAGTTTTAAGCTCGACCGTCCAGATTGTTTAAAACCAAATAGTTGTAAACATAGTCAGTTATATAAACGCACGACACCAGTTCCGGATAAAATATAAAAATACATTTTATATTTATTTTTCTTGTTATCGAAGTTCCATAATTTATACATGAAATCTTTATGCATTTAACGGGTATACGCTTCTAGTACAAACGCGGGATTAGGTATACATCATTAGTTAACGGTCAGGCACAGTAATTAACAGTTTAAGCAGTAATCAGATCGGTTAAAGCACATTAATACTTAATTAATAAGTCAAAGTAAAAGGGTTTGACCTATGTTTTCGGACGAGGTGTCACATATAGGATCCCTAATGGACCTTAAACCCTAATTGTAAACCCAATGGTAAACCCAAGCAAACTAGTCTACTAAACTAATTAAACCCTCTAAGCCCATCCCAACTAATTTAATATTACAAGCCTCATAATCTAGCCTCTACAGGTTCCGTAACTCAAAACAGAACTCAAGTTACGTCAGTTTTAGTGAACGTCAATTTCCTGCCAGTGAACTGTCAGACCCCAACCAACGGCAGAAACGTTGGGGCACGATGATTGTCCAGATGCTCGTGACAACTAGATAGTTACCAAGTTTAAACATGCCATTCATTATTGATATACAAATAATGTCATACAATACAATCAGAATAAATACAAACAAATCGTGATACTAATTATAAATTTTAAGGTCATTCTAGGTCCATAAGTAAGCCCTAAGTGTCATCACTGCAACTTCAGTCATTTCCTGCAACATGTACAACATATAAAGTCAACTACTAGAGTTGGTGAGTAAACATAGGTTTGGCATAGAATGTAAGTAAAACATAGCGATTCATGTGACAAGTGAAATTCATATATTATGTGTAACATGTTATAAAGGTGTTGTGTAACCAAACCTAGACATTTAGAAAATCAATCACCTATTGAAAATAAGAATACATTTTCAATATAGTGGGTGGGTTGTCGACCAATAGCTATTATTGACCCATAGGCTTCCAAACAATCGTTAATGGTACACAAGAGATTAATAAGAATACATTTTCAATATGGTGGGTGGGTTGTCGGACTTATTGAATTAACAAAAAGTCGATCCCATGAGTTAGATAACCAAAGGTGGAACACAAATATCGAATATCAAGTTAATAAAATTGAATTCATGAGTTTAAACCCCAAGAGTCAAATTCATGAACCGATCATTGGATCACCAAAATCGAGCTCATGGACTTAAATACCAAGGATGGGCTTCATGCATCGACCGTTGAATCACCAAGGTCGAGTCATGCGTTTAGATGACAACTGAATTCATGGATCATCTATTGAATCACCAACATCGTGTCCATGAATTGAAATGACAAAAGTGTGATTCACGGATCGACTATTGAATCACCAATAATCGTCTCCATGAATTTGAAATGACAAAAGTGTGATTCACGGATCGATTATTGAATCACCAATAACCGCATCCATGAATTTAACCAACTGAAAGAGAAATTAGTGGAAAGGGATTTAAATAACAGAAATCGAGTTCATGAAACACCTGTTGAGTTGAAATTCGTAAATGAACAACATAAATTTTCCCCATGAGCTTATCGTTTAAGTGACACGAGTTCCATGATCCAAAAATCAAAGATAGATTTAGAGTAAATTCGAATATCACCGATGAAGGCGATCATGAATTTGGGGGTTGCATTTGTGAATATCCTAAAAGTATTTAGCGAACCACGAAGAACCCAAGATCAACCGCAATCATAAATTGTAATGGAGATTTCTTAATGGGCTAAACAGACATATATTTTAAAAAAGATTTCTGATACAATTATGAGCCAAAATATCCATCTGTTAGGTGAAAATAAGTTTAGGGATCAAAAAGGAAGTTTAAATTCGTGTAACACTTTTGATGTTGACACACATGTAGAGCCGTCCACTCGAGAGGTCATATAATCGTAGACTCGTACACATGGAATCCCGTCAACACATGTACTTGTAACTCGTAGATTTCCAGACCAGCAGACTTCTCGACATGCACACCGTAAAATATGTATAACTTAAAACGTGGCTACGCAAAGGCTGACTTAAAACTTTTAGTACGATGGGTGATCGTATGCAAGTTGGTTCATACGCTCGTCAATGTGCACCCTTGTTGTCGTTTTAGCATGGAATCCCGTAACATGCAAAATTGCAACTTAGGAGTCCATCAACGATAACTTACCAAACCAACAAATGATGATGAATTGGTATATATATAGGTTTTAGAAAAAATAGACGTCGAACATTCATGAATTTTGAAAACTCATTGTCCAAAGGCGTGCAATATGCAAACTGATGAGATTACGTTAGGCCAAAATAAAACATTTTAGATCAATTGTTTTGGAAGTCCAAGTGGCTAAGTTTTGCAAGTTAAGGTTTAGGTTTGTGGTCACTTGATTGTAGATGTATGATCGAGACCAAGCGCAACTTGATTGACGCATCATTTGCATGGGCCAACCCATAACACACCCTTAGTGAATCACCACATTGGGTGTACCAATTGGGCTTTGGTGCAACAGGTTGGGCTTGTCGTCTGGACCCGTGAGATGTTTTGTTGGGTTAAAATGAGTTGGCAAAAATGGGGGTGTACACGACTATACGTGAGTTCTATAGAACATTGGCTTGTTGGTTTAACATGTGGTAGCATCCGGGTCGTGGTTGTGATGATTGAAAAACATGTATTTGAAATCACGTGGGTGGTGTGCGAAAAAAAATCCAAGATGCGAGATGCGAATTGAGGATAAGATCGTTACATAATGGAACTCAGGGTGCCAAGAAACGAATAAGGGAAACACGTAGAATCGTAACCTTGATAAGGCTGAACCGTAAACGTGTAATGTAAATCGTGACATTGCGTGGGATGCGATACAATACAAGGGTGTCGTATGCACTCGTAAATTTGTAAACCAAACGTCAATGATGAAATAGGAGGTAGTGAAACTTTGTAAATAATACGATATGTAAATCGATTGAATAAAATGTGAGGGAGGAAAAGTGTAAAATTGTGAAGGTAAGGGTCCAAAAACGAAAGACTTATGAAAACATGTCATGAAATTAGCGAGTTAATGGAATTTGAGGGATCATTGTGTAAAAGATGCATTTTGAAAATCATGAGATCATAAAACAAGAAACATCGAGAGTCGTTGAAAACATAAT
>JBCNJP010005003.1:0-47312 GCA_039602395.1 Deinandra increscens subsp. villosa | reverse complement strand
ACTGTTACCCCGACCTTTTTAGTGTTAATAATTACGCTTAATCGTTCATCGTTCAATCATTAACATAAATTCACACGAGTCTACATACACGTATCGAACATAGAATACACATGTATAACCAGAGTTTAGATACTTGTACATGTCGCAACCGAAAAACATTAAAGGGGGCTATGAAAACTCACATGATAGCAGTGATGAGAATAGAGAAAATAAGCGATATCGGGATGAGAAGTCAGGTCCGGAGATCACCTTGACGATCGATCGTGATGAAAAATAAATAAATAAATAAGTAAACATTTATATGACTTGAAACGACATATCGGAAACGACGGAAAACACGACTCGTTGATGACTTGATGTGGTGACACGCACGAGATAGATTTACCAATTAATAGGGTCAAATCTAAGTCTAAGTCGATGATGCAAAAATATTTATTCTTAAGACATCATAATATCCATTTCATGGAATTCAATTAAAATCATCTAATGGCCCAAATTATCCTAATATGTCTAACATGGTTTCATCATGCAAAATAATCAAGCTAGGCATTTTAGCATGGATAAATACTAATTCTATCATCAAGACGGTCATTTCTCATGATAACATTCTAGATCTAACATTAATCGGTCAAATTTTCATGGAGAAACCATAGATCTGGCATCAAGGGGACAATTTCATATGGTCAAACCCTAGATCTAGCAATTAAGAGCATGAATAACATAGATCTAGCCGGATTAAATCATAAAAATCTAATTTTTACCATTACATCACTAGATCTAATAACTAAGAGCATACATGACATGGATCTAGTCTATTTACATCATAAAAATCCAAACTTTATGTTCATAACCATAGATCTAGTCCTAAAGAGCATGCTTATCATAGATTTCATCATTTCGAAACATAAAAATCAAGTCTTGACATGGAAAACCCTAGATCTATAACATGATGATAATTTCTCAAGTTTAAACCCTAGATCTATTTTCAAGATGGCATTTTTATTGAGATCATCATTGCATGGCGAAGATCTATGAAGATACAACATACAAACTAAGAAGGATGAAAACTTTATGCATAAAAATTGCCCCTTTGATCATCATAACCCTAGATCTATAAACCATGGCATAGATCTAAGTCAATAAGCACAAAAAGTTCTGATCTTAATCAATAATGAGGGAGGATTCAAGGTGATAGAAGCATGGTTTTGACAAAACATACTGAATAGGGGAAAACCAACCCTAATCTAGGCTTGAAAGCACCAAACTTGAGCTCTAAATCTTCAAAAATGGAGGTATTGAGAGTATACAACCGAATTTGGTCGTCTAGAGGTGATTAGGGGTGAAAATGAGGAGCATGGTGGCTTTAGATGATTAAATAGGAGGTCTTCTAGGGTTTTGTTGGATCATCAAACTAGGCGTATCGCCTAGAGCATCTATATGCTCCACGCGATATGCTTGGAGCGTCCTCGAACTTAAACTTCACAGATTCCTCGATTATTGTGCTTGGTTCTTCATTTTTTAATATTTTCGAGTCCCGTTTTCACCCAAATTACCCAATTCATCATTCCATCATGTTAACCACATTTAATCAACCTAAAACGAATATAAATACGTCATATAACACACAGAAATGCTATAATTAGGTCAAATTACGCGATTTTAGTCGGTTTTGGTGTACGTATCACTTTTGGTCAAATCACTAACGTTTTATGATTCGGTTTAGTGTGTGATGACTCGTGAAATCCTTTATAATTGTAGGACTCATAAATATGATAAACCTGACATACGATACTAAAAAACGTGATCTCCTGATTAAAATCGAAATCGCGCGGGATTTACCGAACTTATGTCATTTGCGTTCTAAACTTCGAACCTTCGCACATCTTCACTTGTACTTACTTGTATGCGTAACTAGTATTACACACAAGCCTCGTACATGCTCTGATTGTTCGAGTTACAAGTTAAACATAAACAATATCGTGTTCGCGGTAAATCCGAAATAATTATAAATCGAACATCAAATCAATGGATCAACGAACATAATAATTGATCCAATAACATAAGATTAAGTATAAAACATCAAAATCGAACATAACCCCTTCATTTGATTATCAATCACAGGATCAAATTACAAAATGGATTCAAATCGGACCAAAACAGATAACCGGAGCAACCGAAATGTTACATGTTCGATTCGGAAAGAAAGGGAAAATAGCACCCCGCTATGCGTGTCCATTCAAAATTATAGAAAGGATCAGTAAAGTGGCCTACAAAATTGAACTACCTCCAGAGCTTGCTAATGTTTATCCTACATTTCATGTGTCAAAATCTACGTAAGTGTTTCGATGACGAGAATCTCCATATTCCGTTGGTGGATGTTCACATTAACAAGTCTATGCATCTTATTGAGAAGCCTATGGAAATCATGGATCGTGAATTCAAGCAACTCAAATGTAGCTGCATTCCAATCGTCAAAGTTTGTTGGGAGTCTAAACATGGACCAGAGTTTACCTGGGAACGTGAAGACCAAATACCCACACTTGTTTGATCAATCTTTTCAAGGGTAGTTTCGGGATGAAATTTCCTAAAGTATGGGAGACCCTGACATTTCTGGTTATTCATTTGATTGTCACCCTCCAACCTATTTCCAACTACCAAATCTTCACCTGTGACATAACTAACACAACTATCCACCATAGACATGAAATATCCTAGAAAAAACACGGATCCGTTGCTATTGTCACTAGACCCACCAACTCTTAACTCAACCGACTCATATTCAACCCTCAAGGTGATGGTACCCGCAAACACATCAACTAACGCCTGGGCAGTCCTAAGGAAATGCCTACCTAGAATCAATGGGCACCTCACATCATAGTCACTATCCACAACCATAAAGTCTATAGGGAATAAAAACTTGTCAATCTTAACTAACATATTCTCCACTATTCCTTTAGGTTTAACTACTGACCTATCTGCTAAGGAAATTATCATCCTATTTGGCGCTAATTCTCCTAACCCTAGGTGCATAAAAACAGAATATGGCATGACATTAATACTAGCACCTAAATCAGCTAAAGCAAGGGTGACAGATGAACTACCGAACACACAAGGAATAGTAAAAGTTCCAGGAATATTTAATTTTTCAAGCAATCTATTCTGTACTACAGCTGAATAATTAGCATCAAGGGTTATATTAGATAAAGCTTCAAGTTTCTTTTTACTACTTAACATATCTTTTAAAAAAATTTCATACTTAGGCATTTTATTTATAACTTCAGTAAATGGCAAGGTAATCCTAAGCTGCCTAAGAATATCAAGAAACTGACCATATTCATGCGCATTTTTCTGTTGAATTAAATGTTCAGGATAGGGCACATGATTCACGTTCATCAGCTGTGATCGGTTTACTCGCGAATCTCACTTTCTTCTTCTCTTTTTCCGCCTCCCACTTCGTCTGCTTCTCCTTCTGTGGTGGCTCCTTGACTCCCTCAACCTCGACGTTTGGTACGGTACTTGCTAGCCTTACGCTCTCATGCACCCTCCCTTCAGGCGTCTCCAGCTCAATCTCCTCATCAATCGGCTCCTCCTTAACGACCGCCGGTGATGGTCCTGCAACTACTCTCCCGCTCCTAGTAGTAATGGCATTGACGTTTGCCTTGGGGTTTATGTAGGTGCTTCTAGAAAATTGACCCCCGCGGGAATTCAGCTCCTTGAGCTGTTTTGCAATGTCACCGACTGAACGTTGTAGATCCAAGAACGAAGCTTGTTGATTTCTCAGTAACGTGTCATGCTCTATCAGCTTCTTCTGGGTAGCCTCATCTCGCGTCACTATCTGCTGTAGGATCTGGGTCTGGTTAGCTATCAGGTCCCTCATCTCCTTCAAACCAGACCCATCATCTCCTCCACCATAGTTATTCCTCGGTGGAAAACTAGATGGGTTTCCTCCCTCTCTCCATCCTGAATTCTGGCCACTCCTCCACCCGGACTAGAAAAAAATTACCGAAGTGGTTTCGGTTTCTAATATAATCGACCTGCTCAGCGGGAGCAAGCGGGCAGTCTCGGGTGTCGTGGGTGCCTCTACACAGCTCACATTTGGCTTTGATATGGTGTTTGATTTCTTCTAAAGCCGTATAGATGTTCTCTAACTCCTTAGGCGTCATGGTCTCTGAGCCAATGTGATGAACACCCCGGGTTGATGTAGAAGGTGCGAATGATCTAGTCGGGGGCCAAGGTGGCTCTCCGATCTTCGGGTGTCTGCTGTTCAGTAAGTGCAAAGCTTTCAAAAAGTGATTTACATTCATCCACAGTGAGCTTTTCCATCATGTGACCTCCATCCGAAATGTTGAACTCCTTCTGAACAGAATAAGGAAGTCCAATGTAGAACTTTTTGATAATAGCCCATTCCGCCAACCCGTGTTGCGGACATTTGCTCAGAAGGGTGTTGAATCGTTCCTATGCGATCGAATAAGGCTCATCAGGGTCCATCCTGAAGAAGTGGATTTCCTCCCGAGTACGTACAGCCATGGCTGGGGGATGATATTTTTTTAGGAATTTCGCTTTCAGATCGTCCCAGGTGGCGATCGAATTTGGCGGAAGCGTCTCGAGCCACTCGACGGCTCGAGACGTAAGGGAAAACGGAAACAGACGCAGATAGATGGTGTCGTTCGCGACTCCTGTGAGTCCGAACGTATTGCAGATCCGTATAAAATGAGAGATGTGCGTCGGTGCATCCGCGTCCTCACGTCCATGGAATTGAATAGAATTGGTGAGCGCGTCTATGACGTGAGACGGAACTTGCCAATTAGTGGTGTTGGCAATGTTGGTTTGGGCGATTGCAAATCGAGCGTCGTTAACTCCGGCACTGGCCTGCTCATGGACGGTGCGACGTGTCGCCATGGTGGTGAGATCAGGAAATGGGATGGGTTTGGTGTCGCGTGGGATTTGTGTGGAGGTGGATGTGGATGATTTGGAATGAGTGGTGGAAAGAATGAACGCCCCGAGTATCGCGTGAAGTACGCGGAACCGTTCACGAATGTCCTTGTCGAGATCAGAAAATGGTGTAAGCTCTGATGGACCCCGCGAACGGGTGTGTGGCATAAAACGGAAGAAAAATAAAAAAAATAAAAAATAAAAATTAAAAGATAAAAATTAGAAAAAAATGAAATCCTAACAATCTAGACTCGAAATCGGAAAATCCTAAGACTCTAGACACGGAAAAACCTAAAAGACTCAAAATTTCCTAACAACGACCTAAGTTAATCTTGCTATTGCCAAGTGTCCCCGGCAACGACACCAAAAACTTGATGTGCTCGGAACGTACGTAAAAATAACTATTAAAACCTAGACCTAACCTAGACCTAGACACACCTAAATTTTACTGAAACTACCTAAAACCGAACCGAACCCTAAGGCAGTAAACCTGTCGGATTATAGTAAAGCTAAGGTAAGACCGGATATTGAACCTAGGACACTACGTAAACAAGAATTAACCTAGACCTAAGGAATGGAAATACCGAGTAAATTGGGTTTTGGATTTTTGGAATTAAATTAACTAACTTAACTAAATAACGAAACTAACAAACGGATAGCAGGAAAACTCAGGAAATAATCAGACACGAAAAAGACACCACCTAGACCTAGAATCCCAACCAATACCTCCAACTTAATCTAAATATGACAACTCTGATGGAAACTAATTCACCTTTTAAGTCCTTCTTAGCAAATGTTCCTAACGTCCAGACAGGAGTTCACCTTTTGGGTACATCCAACCTCAAGTAGACCTAACCACCCTCGAAACAATCTAAGGCACCCTAGGCTAGCAGGAACTACCACTAATCAACACGACTGACACGGAATAGCAAATTAACTAATATCCTAGGGCATCCCTCTCCTGATGGCGATGTGATCCTAATCCACTAGTCAACCCGACTACCCGACCTAGTTATCACCTCCCGGCTTGTCTAACTAAGGCAGCACACCAGATTCAAGGAAATCACTAAAATACTAAACTATGATAATCAAGACAAATAATCAAATCAATCACAAACACACAGTCACACAATTGATTACCCAACCCAAACCGAAAGACATTCGTAGGCGAAGCAGTTTAGTAAGTTAATTCAAACCCTAATTCTAGTGGTCATATGCATACAATCATGTTAACAATGGAATTGAATAGAAACATAACGTCAATCAAGTTGTCACAAACCAAACAAAGTCATAAATACTAGTTGTTCATCATAAACGGTCTAGGCCGTGATAAACCCTTAGCCTACAATCATGTCTAGATCAGAAAACATCATAAAAATTATGTCTTTAACCATAAACATAACTGAATCTAAGAGTTAATCAAGAAAAAGAAGAAATCGGATAAACCGGGTATGGTTTTAATGATTGATTCTTGATCCTCCGATGAATCTCCTCGTTCCCAGCTCTCTCCTGTCTCTAAACATTGTAACTTAACTCAAATTAACTCAAATATATATTTTTCACACCTAGCCCATCATTTCCAGCACTTCTTTATTATTTTTCACGTTAAATCTTGTCTACTTCTCTTGTGGCCTCGGGAACTGACTAAACACCTACAAAACATATAAAAACATAAGTAAAAGACTCAAAGGCTCAAAGACTCAAACTTTACTAAAAACAACTAAAACTAAAGGAAACCGACTCAAATTAACTCAAATATATATAAAAACGACTTCAGAAATTAGATGTGTTTGCAACACATCAATACATAAACCCACTAAAAAGGAAAACCCAACAGACACAAATGCAGGTCATACTTGCCCAACCCTCCATGAGTATCAATTCTCCCATTTTCATAAACATAGTAATTTAAAAACGCATGCTCATTAATCCAAGAGAGATATTAATTTACACAAAAGTAAGCCCTTCATGAGCATAAATTCTCACATGTTCATAAACATAGCAATTTCAAAACACATACTCATTAATCCAAAAGAGGTATTAATTACACATAAGTAAGGCTTACCATATATGAAACACTACAAATTAATTCCTAAATGGTTCCTATTTTAGATTCTTTCTAATATTCCAAATGGTTCCTAATTCCTGAAACATTTTACAGCTTAATAAATTATCAACCATCTATGAAACATTAGAAATTAATAATGGAACAAAATTATTTGCACCTCAAATACTCTACAGGAACAAAATAATTCAATAAAGATGTCTGACTCATGTATATGTATAATAGCTAGTGGATGAAAATAGTTGAGTAAAATCAACTAAAATTGATGAAGACCCACTATGTGGTTCTACACCGTGGAATACATGCCACTCACTCAAAAGAAGATGATGAAGAGTTGACCAAAATGCACACTAAAGACTTTTTGAGAGATCTCCTCCAAATCACTGGTATGGCTATCAAAATCGTCATCAGCATGTAGGTTCCATATCCTTCTTAGTTTTGATGAAAATTATAACTTCAACTATAATTTGAATACCTATTTGATTATAACAAATAATTACAGTGGCTAAACGATAAAGATACCTCAAGCCGACTCAAGTTACTTGGTTGATCGTGCATTGATAACTAAAATATAAGCATATATTAGAAACAAATGTCAATGTATAAAGAATCTATAAGCATATATGACCATAAACAAATATCAAGTTAACTCATTTCATCAATTCGACTTATAAAGTATAAATACCTATCAAATCGAAACAATTGATGAATCCTAAACAGCATAATAAGTACATGATCTTGATAGTGATTTTTTAAATTTAAGATAATCAGCAGCCACTCAAACCTAATAATGTATGTATATATTTCCTATTTTAAAGTTGTAGCCAACAAAGGAAGAAACAAAAAATGATGCACTGAAAATATAAACAACAGCAACTTCACATTTACTGATGTCAATTTCCATGTTAGACTTATTAAGTTTGAGTGACTTCTCAAAGCTCAACTCTCACTAACATATCCATGTAAATAGCAGTTCAAGTAATATGTTTGGAAGTAAGTCCATATATATAATGAGAAACATACATTCTTTTGCACACACACAATTACATCCATAATTAAAGGTGGTGTATAGCCTTACTTAAACTACTTGACAAATCAAATGATAAAATTTCATAACACGAGATAAGAGGAGTAGAAGTTACCTCAAAAGAAATGATTTTTCATTAATCTTATGCTGATAGTTGACGTGTGCTGAGGTGTACTAAATACTATGACAGTTTTTCTTTAACTTTTTTAGCAACTTGAAACTTTTAAATTTATAATACCTGATTTATTTGACAACTACCATTTCACCACGTTACACGGGCAAGTGCACCAATCGTTGGCAGTATAGTAGTGGTAAGTTGAATCGGGGTCGATCAGGACACAATGGAAATTGAGAGCTTTTAACGTTTAACCAAACTCTATCTTTCGGTTTTTAGAAAATAAGTTAGTAATATATATATATATATATAGATAAATAAAATGGGTTTTGAGATTTAAGTAGTCATTGTCAATATTGATTGGAGGAACATACCATTAACTTGAAATCGAGTTGTTGCTTTATGACTTTGCTTTAAGATTGTTTATCAGTAGAAGACCAGCTACCTTTCGGAATCTTAGGCTGATTCACCATATCCACGATCAACCATCTACGAGGAGTACGAACGCCATGGAAAGGTGCCACTGATAAACAAACAAAGTGGTATAATGCCACTTACTTACGGGTCTCTCAAACTGGCGACTTACCGTACTCGACACGCCGCCATGACCCAGTAGGGGAACAACCTTGCTTGCCGGATTATTTTATTATGAAAATGACCTTTTTAAGGGACTCTAGTCTGTTTCATTCGTACCTAGCTCTCCACATGTGTACGTCCGACGTACCCAGAGCCAAGTTCACAAACACGTACCATCTTGGCTTCCGTGAAGTGACAAAATATTACCAACCCTCATTCCCAACCAAATACTTTCAGCTCGTACCTACGTGGTCAGCCAAGTTTGCTTACATAGACATAAGGACCTCGATCGTATCATGTAACATGGGGTGTGAGTCACCTTTCGGATCAAGCATCGTCCGCCGACCGGGTGTCACAAGTCCGACCTTTGGGATTTCGACTCCCCAAATGGTCTGTGATACGAAAAGCACGTATGGTTCAGAAAAACAATAATAAACTTTCAATAAAAAGGGTTTTCATAAAGGCATTTGTAACACCCGCATCCCAGGATAAGCACTAGGGAGTGTTACGCATCGAATAA
This sequence comes from Deinandra increscens subsp. villosa, assembly GCA_039602395.1. Classification (NCBI taxonomy): domain Eukaryota; kingdom Viridiplantae; phylum Streptophyta; class Magnoliopsida; order Asterales; family Asteraceae; genus Deinandra; species Deinandra increscens. Next base: position 38,077 of record JBCNJP010005003.1, on the reverse strand, counting down.
CAAAAATGCACAAGGCACTAATCAAAGTTTACAGCGGAAGTCTTTAACTTTATTCATAACAAAAGTTGTAGAATCTAAAAAGTACTAAGATAATACAATATCTAAGTTCCATTTAAAACTAGAAGTCTATGTCTTCGTACAACCAAAATTTAGACTTCTATACTAGCTTCTTCATCGTCCCATCCATGTCTAGCTATCCGCTACTACATGGTACGTAAGATGTATGTCCAAAAGAAAAAGACAACATTTGGGGCTCTAGCATATTGCTGGTGAGTTTCATAAAAGTAGCAGTTCATATGTAATTAAATTTTGACTACAACATCATATAAACATGTATATCCATGGCAGGGATCATAGAATCAGGATCAGGAATGATCGTCCAAGCAACTAGGTTTATCTGTATGCATACTACCTATTTGTACGTGTCACATGGGCCCTCTTCCAAGATTGTATCTAACCCTCCAGGCCTCAACATTTATAGAAACTAATGGCAGTAAAATATATACTTTAATTACAGAACAACACATCCGTTTCATAAAAAGTAATTGCCCAGTGAGAGAGTGACTCACCTTTGTCTTTACTCGAATAATCTCAGGTAGAATGTTCACTAAAAGCCTCGATCGAAACCTAATCGTGTATCGGGTTGCATTAATGCAAGGCTTTATATTATAAACATCTTCTATGTTCTATAATCCTAAAACTATACATTCTCAAAGGTCAAAATGACCAAAATGCCCTTTATAGGCAATATAACTTTTCTAATGATAATATGAAGACGCGCATTCCTATAAGTAAACACTCACTCTGAGATCGCCCATTGAGGTATGCCAGGTCCTATTTGGGATTTATGCGACACCCTCGCTATGCCAGAAACCCCAGTGTACAGGCGTTTATCCTCCCGGTCCGCATGAACTTCTAAGTACCCGAATAGGTTGGTATATTTTATTAATAATCACAATTGAACTTATATATATCTAATATATATATAAACATGTTCTAATACCAGAAACCAACTCCCAATTCCTTATAGATAGCCCAATATTCGATAACCATTTTTCAAAACTCTAATTTGACGTAGTTCTCAAATTATCATCAAAACTCTTCTTATTATCAAATAAAATTAGGGCTTTCTTAAAACATGTTATTTTAAGCTTATATACCAAAAATAAAACCTTAATTCCAAACAGATTACTCAATTTTAAAGATATCATGCTTAAGAACCCTAATTTCAGAACTTTTCTAAAAAGCAAATCTAGGTATTATGAATCACAAAATTGATTGAGGGCTTTTGTAATACATACCTAATAAAGCTTGATTGCAGAAAATTAGCTTTAAGACCTCCTGGATCAACCGATTTCGAGCTATGAACGTTCTTGAGAGCTTTAGGGTTTTTCTAAGCTTTGATTTGTGAATTAGCAAGTGAATATGATGAACTAAGGCTCCTATTTATAGTGTAAGGTGTGAAATATGGTCCAGACACATCCCATGGTGACTAGGATAACATTGATGAATCATAAGAAGTAATCATTCCAATGAATGATATTGAGACACATAAGTATATGACTAGGATAGAATTTTGATGAGTCATAAGAAGTAATCATTCAAATGAATGATATTGAGACACATAAGTATGTGACTAGGATAGAATTTGATGAGTCATAAGAAGTAATCATTCAAATGAATGATATTGAGACACATAAGTATATGACTAGGATAGAATTTTGGTGAGTCATAAGAAGTAATCATTCAAATGAATGATATTGAGACACATAAGTTTGTGACTAGGATAGAATTTGATGAGTCATAAGAAGTAATCATTCAAATGAATGATATTGAGACATATAAATATGTGACTAGGATATTGTGGTGTATTTCTACCCTTTATAATTTCATATATCTTTCATTTTAAGCCCCAAAACTATTAGGATGTATTCCTAATTATTTCTAACTTATAAAAATATGATTCTAATCACGTATATCATCATGTATTTATGCAGTACTTATCTATCCAATACTTATCTTTGCAACTACATATTCACATTCATCCTTACGCATATATACATATAACTCATATAATATATATATATATATATAACATATAAATATGTATTTCCTAATATTCTAACTTGTTAGACACGTAGAATATGCATAGTATTTGTATTAACTAACAATTACGCAATTACCTGAATCTTGGGATGTTACAACACTCCCCTCCTTAAAGGATTTCATCCACTAAATTTGAATATCACTTAAATAGGTGAGGGTATTTTATTTTCATTTCGTCGGCTAAGTCCCACGTTTGCTCATGTCCATTCTGACCATTCCATTGTATGAACACAAGTGGGATAACCTTCTTTCTTAATTTCTTTTCCTGGGTTTGGAGAATCTTTATTGGCTGTTCAGAAAACTTTAGCTTATCATTGACTTGTATATCATCTAATGGGACTGCTTGAGTTGGGTCAGCTAAATATTTGCGGAGATGTGATACATGAAATGTATTATGAATGTTTCCCAACTTCTCTGGTAATTCTAACGTATAAGCAACAGAACCAATCTTCGCGATGATTTTATACGGCTCGATATATCTTTGACTTAACTTTCCACGTTTGATAAACCGAATAACACCTCTCCAAGGTGAAACTTTTAACATCACGAAGTCTCCGACCTGGAACTCCAAAGGCCTCCTTCTTCGATCAGCATAACTCTTTGGTCGATCTTAGGCGGCTTTTAACTTTTCTCTTATCTGTTGGATTCTATCAGTCGTTTCCAGAATAAATTCTGTGTTAGTCAACTGATTCTCTCCTACTTCTGTCCAACAGATAGGAGTTCTGCATCTCCTTCCATATAAGGCTTCAAACGTTACTACCTTAATACTAGAATGGTAACTATTGTTATAGGAAAATTCTATCAAAGGTTAATGACAGTCACAGCTACCACCAAAATCAATTATACAAGCCCGTAACATATCCTCTAGAGTTTGAATTGTACGTTCGCTCTGACCATCAGTCTGAGGATGATATGCAGTACTTAACTTAATCCTTATCCCAAGATATTTTTGAAAGCTCGTCCAGAATCTTGAAGTAAATCGGCTATCCCTATCAGAAATGATAGATATAGGTATTCCATGTTTACTTACAATCTTTTCGATATATAACTTTGCCAATGTTTCAATTGGGTAGCTTTCATCTGTTGGAATAAACTATGCTGTCTTGGTTAGTCTGTCAACTATAACCCAAATAGCATCATACCCATTACAATTCTTAGGCAACTTTGTAACAAAATCCATTGTTACTTGATCCCACTTCCAAATGGGCAATTCTATTTTTTGTAATAAACCACCTGGCTTTTGATGCTCAATTTTAACTTGGAGACAAGTTAAACATTTTTTAATGTACTGAGCAATTGACCTCTTCATATTAGGCCACCAAAACTGGTTCCTAATATTTTGGTACATCTTGTTTGCTCCTGGGTGCATCGTATACTTGGATTTATGGGCTTCATCCAAAACCTTTCCTTGAATATCCCCCAACTTAGGAATCCAAATCCTCTGACCAAACCTAAGGATTTCATCAGTTCCTTTGGTTAGCAGTCATTGTTTTCCTAGCATTCTTTCAGCTTTAATGTTTTCTTCTTTTATTGCACCTGTCTGAGCTTCTTTAATCTGATCTTTTCAATCGACCTTAACATTAATCCTTAATGCTTTTACCCCGATTGGTTTGATCGTGTTCTTCCGACTCAAGGCATCTGCTACTACATTTGCCTTTCCTGGATGGTATTTGATTTCACAATCATAATCATTGATTAATTCCATCCACCTTCTATGTCTCATGTTTAACTCTTTCTGACTAAAAACATGTTGAAGACTTTTGTTATCTGTATATATCACGCACTTAGCACCATATAGATAGTGCCTCCAAATCTTTAAAGCAGACACTATGGCACCAAGCTCGAGATCATGCGTGGTATAATTCTTCTCATGAACTCGTAGTTGTCGTGAAGCATAGGCGAGAACTTTATCCCTTTGCATCAACACACACCCTAGCCCGTTCATAGAAGCGTCATAATAAATCACAAAATCGTCATTCCCTTCTGGAAAAGCTAAAATTGGAGCACTTTTAAGTTTTTGCTTCAGATAATTAAATGCCTCTTCTTGCTTAGATCCCCAATTAAATTTAACCGACTTCTGTATTAAAGAAGTTAAAGGTGAAGCAATCTTTGAAATGTTTTTGACGAATCTTCTGTAATATCCAGCTAATCCCAGGAAACTTCTGATTTCGCTAGGATTCTTTGGTGCTTCCCATTTCATCACTGCTTCTACCTTTGCATGATCTACTTGTATACCTTTCTCATTAATAACATGACCCAGGAATTGGACTTCCCTCTTCCAAAAGTCACATTTAGAAAATTTAGCATACAGTTTCTCTTGTCGTAGAGTTTCTATAACCATATTAAGATGTCTGTCGTGATCATCTGAATTCTTAGAGTAAATAAGGATATCATCGATGAAAACAAAAAAATTTATCTAAGTATGGTTTACATACCCTATTCATTAGGTCCATGAATGCTCCCGGGGCATTAGTTATTCCAAAAGACATAACTAAGAATTCATAGTGACCGTAACGCGTTCTGAAGGCAGTCTTTGATATATCTTCTTCCTGCACATTCAATTGATGGTACCCTGATTGAAGATCAATTTTGGAAAAATAACTGGCACCTTGCAATTGATCAAACAAGTCATCTATCCTTGGCAAAGGATATTTATTCTTGACGGTTAACTTGTTTAATTCGTGGTAGTTAATGCACATACGCATTGAACCGTCCTTCTTCTTAACGAATAATACCGGTGCTCCCCATGGTGATATACTTGGCCTGATAAATCCTTTCTGCATCAATTCATTGATTTGCTTCATGAGTTCTTGCATTTCTGAAGGAGCTAATCGATAAGGGGCTTTAGCTATAGGCTTAGCACCAGGTATCAACTCGATATGAAACTCAATCTGACGGTCAGGTGGAAGTCCGGGTAAATCTTCTGGAAAGACATCCAAGAAGTTATTAACCACCGGACTTTCATCGATCGTTTTCTCCTTTTTCACCTCTACTGTACTTGCCAGAATCAAAAGACATCCCTTTTGATAATTCTTCATTGCTTTCATGGCATAAATGATCCCAATCTTGGAATTGGCATCATCCCATGGACTAGCAATTCTTTTCCATCTGGCTTACGTATTGTCACTGTCTTTCTTTCACAATCGAGACACGCGCAATTCTTGTTTAGTCAGTCCATCCCTAAAATAACATCGTATTCACTTAAAGTTGTCGGCATCAGGTTAACTAGGAATTCTGTATCAAGTAGGTTTATAGTTGAAATTGCTTGAGCGTGTGAATCGTCTACCTAATCGTTATGAAATCAATGTAATACGAGCTAGAACACAAATAGTAAATACAAAAGACTTGTATTAACCACTGAGAGACCAACAGAGTACACAAAGAAGATATGACTCGGAAGCTTACTGAATTCTAATACAAGACTACTATTTATACACATTGAAACCCACTGGTCTGAACCTCAAATTCAGACCTGTTTGACCCTGTCCGAACTCCAGGTTCGGCCAAGGTTTGGCCAGACCTAAACTTGCATGTCTTCGTCTTGTATTCGACACTTCACATGACGATCAGGACCATGTATCAACAAACTCCCCCTCGGCATATGCAGTATCATCTTATCTCTTAAAACGTGTATCTTGTATCTTCAATCAAACTCTTCCTTGATCTTGACGATGAGTTCAATTTAGAATACTTGATATTGCATCGTGTGTAATCTCTTTATCAACAATTGTTAGAGCATATTTCAATGCTACGTTGTGTCTCGTGTATTGTATCTAATCTAGAGCGTCTGTGTGAGTCAAGGTAGTCACTGGACGTACCATATGGACCGCCGCCAGATGGTACGGACGTACCAAGTGGTCCATGGGTGGTACGCCGGCTAGAGCTAAGTGACTATAAATAGTTCGTGTTAGAGAGAGTTCAACTAGTTCTGTCATTTGCTACATCTTAAGTGTGTGTAACTGAGTGTGTTTTCTCTCTCTCTAGACTTTGTGTAATCTCTCTAAGTGAATCAATAAAGCAAAGCTTTATTTACTTGTTTGTGTTTCTCCGATTACCGAATCATGCAGTAGTAAGATCCTTCCAGTGGTTTTACAAGTGGTATCAGAGCATTTGGTTGCTCTACTTCTGTGTTTTTGATCAATTTTCGGATTTTTAGAGTGAGAAAGTGTGGGTTTTATTTGTTTTCATCAAAACTTTCCAATTCCGCATGTTGCCGAGGTAAAAAAATGATTTCTGAGTGTCCTAGTGAGTTTTCGCACCTTTCTGAAGCAAATTCCAGTCCAAATTGTCAAAATTCGCGAAAATCCGTCGAATTCAGCGTGGTACGCTTCTGGTCCGCCTCAAGAACATCTGTTCCGCTTCAAGAAAATATGGTACGCCATTGGTCCGCTGCTGGTCCGTAAGGCAATCTTCATCAAGATTCTAGTCCGCTGAATCTGGTCCGCTAGGCAATCTTCAAGTCTGGTCCGTGGCAGTTATTTTTTGGTCCGCAGGTAGTTTCTCCGTACCATTTTGGTCCGCCGTACCAATTCTGGTCTGCAGGTTCATTTGGTCCGCTGGCAGTTTCTTAAAAGTGTCATAACTTTTGCATCGGAAATCGCTACGAGAGCCATAAGTACTCAAATCGATCGTCTCGACGAGCTTTACATTGTTCGTTCAAAATTGATTTTCAAAATCAAATTCTAACATCTTCGTTTTTTAGTTCGAAGTTTTGACGGTCAATTTTTAACTTCAAAATGAGTGATTTTCACGCATTTTCATTTGCTCAAACATCGTTACAAGCAATGATGAATTATGATAACGAGATAGGAACAACTCAGAAGGTTCCTAAGTTGTTACAATTAGAAGATTATCACAATTGGAAGAAACGTTTTGAGTCATACATATTTTTTCAAGATGTTGATTCTTAGATCCTGATTGAAAAAGAGTATGAGTATCCGATGATAAGCCCGCAAAACCCAAAGATGATAAGTGATTTTGATGCTGATGAAAAGAAATTTTTTACCCGAGAGAATAAAACGTATAGCTTTCTTACCATGGCTTTACCTAAAGACTTGATGCATCAGTTTAAGAATTACACAACTTGTAAAGAATTGTGGGATGCTATTGCTGAAAGATGTGAGGGTAATGAGCAATACAAGAAGACTTGGAAGAAAGTTTTAAATAAAGAATTTGATAATTTTGGACATTGTGCTAATGAGCAAATCAAAGATTTGATTGCAAGGTTTTCACATTTGATCAATGAACTTGACGTTGTAGGTGTCAAGAAAGAAAGTGATGAGCTAAAGGAGAAGTTTCTAGAAGCTCTACCCGAAAAGTGGGAGAATTTTGTTATGATGTTGACTAATGATCCAAACTATTCTAGTTGGACATCACTACGTCAAAAAGTGGCTTTAGCCACGTTTTTTTTACGCATAGGCACTGTTTTGTAAAAAACGTGGCCAAAGGTAAGAAATACTAGTTTTAGCCACACATATTTTATACCCGTGGCCAAATATATAACCTTTGGACCCTTTTAGCCACATATTTTTTTGTTTATGTGACAACAACAATCAGGTGTAGTCGCTTTAGTCACTGTTTTACAAAAACATGTGGCCCTTATTTGTCACACTTAATAAAGAGTGGCGAAATGCACCAAACGGCCACGGAATTTTTATGATTTTTAATTCGTGTGACCAAAAAGGAATGTATGGCCACGTTTAAATAATGTTGTGTGACGGAAGAGTAGATTTTATTAGTTAGTAAATTAAAAAAAACAAAACTATTAATTATATATTATGCGTGGCTAAATGTGAGCAATGGCCACGCTTTTTACTTAGTTATGTGGCTAAAAACTAGTACATATGGTCACTGTTATTAGGTTATGTGACTAAATAGTAGGTTGTGAGTGACAAAAATCTATTACATATGGCAACATATATTAACCGTGACTAAATAGTAGCCAATTTTAATTAGTAAATTATCTGTGGCGACGACGGATATTGTTGATGCATGAACCTTGTGTGGCCGTTACTGTTCGAATTGTCAAACAGACTGAATTGTCGAAGACATGAACTGAGGTCCGAAACCCAGCCGAACTCTAGGTTCGGAGTTGGCCGAATCTAGATGGCCGAACTCCCAGTTCAGAGGGAGTTCGGACAGAGTTCGGAGGTGCCCAGTTCGGACAGAATGAAGAAGTATAAATAGTTTCGTCTTTGTATTTCTTTGTAAGTTTCTGTCTTGTGTCTGTGTGTTGAGAGGGGAGGTTCTGTCCGACCTCCCCCAGAGCTTAATTGTTGTATACTCCTTCGTTATGTAATCATTCAACATGATTCAATGACAAAACTTCCGTCTCATCCATAGAAACGATTCGTATACGGTTTTTCAGATATACATCATTACTAGAGGTCAAATCTTTATCTACCACCACAAGTTTCGGATATAAATCATATCATTAATTAATTAATTGTCGATCATCACCATATATGCCGTTAGCTCTCTCAGCTCTCTGTTTTTTGGTTTATCACATGCCACTCTCTGAAAATGTGGCATTTGCGTCCTCTAAATGTGGAAGATAGCCCCGAATACGGTGAGTAATCATCTAAATGATTGAAATTCAAATGCTTTAATGTGGGATTCGCGTCTCTGAAATTTGGTTATTTTTCTTGAACAGGGGAAGAAGATTTTAGTCTATTTACTTTGGTGATCTATCACCTAGGGTATTTTGCGAGCCTCAATGTTCGGATACAATACATCGATGGGAGGGTTCGCTACTTCGACGAGGTTGACATTAACTCCTTCTCGTTCGATGACCTAGGTCAAATGGTGTCTGACCTAGGTTATGACTTGAACGATTTCGACCCCTACCTGAGGATCCTAGGGTTTTCTCTGGATTTCGGACTGGTTCCATTCACTGATGATCCGAGGGATGTTAGGGCCTTGGCCCTGCACGTCATGGACGAGGAGCTCATATCCATATACCTCGATGGAGATGTGGAGGTGTCTTCCTCCTCCTCCCCCTCCCCCTCTGAAGGTAGCTACCCATGGAGAACAGGCCGATATGACGATTTAGACAATTTCTCTAGTGGGAGCATGTTTTAAGTTTATGTTGTTTTTTATTATATATATTTGTAATTAATTAACTGATATCACATCTTTTGGATTATATATGTAATTAATTGTATGCATCCGATGTGTCTTTTGACTCTTCTTCCTTAAGAATTCTTGTTCATCCGGTTGTCTTCTACATATATTAGGTTGTGTGACTAAATATTAATGTATTATAAGGAATTGTCTTCAACCACAATGATTTTAATTCACTAGATAATGGGTTTAAATACATGGGAATATCCTATAGACTACGAACAGAAATAAAAACTTTGGTTATTTATAGTATATATAGTTCATCCTAAATACATGGGAATATCCTGTTCTTATTCTTCTCTAATGAATAACTAAAATTGATCCTGTTTAATTATAAATCATCTCAGTCCGCCAAGGCAGTGAAACAGTTGTCTAAAAATGTCATCCGGTTCTGTTCATCTGCTCTCATTCCAGATGAACTCTTCTTTTTGAGGAATTCTAGTTCATATGGGTTTGTTCTTGTTAGTTCATACGGTTTTGTTCTTGTTCCAATTTACTGAAGAATTAAAATCTATCCAGTTTATAAATCCTGTCATCCACTATTAGACAATCAAAAAATTATAAATTGTAGCAAACAAGGCTTGAACCTGGGTCAGTCAAAGAAAGGAACAAACTACAAGATTAAGAAGAACCATTGAGACAAAAGTGTTAATTGGTTTTTTTTTTAACCAGAACTTATTTAATTACTCGCATCACATAAGAAATAATTGATAAACAAAATTTGCGTTGCTAAAGGTAATAAATAGACACGGTAAAAACAGGATTTGCGTGGTAAAGGTAACAAAATATACACGGTTATCTTGGCCTGACCTTTCCACTTCTTCCCACCATAGCTGGTAGCATGTCCTGTTTGCCTTTAAATTTCCACTTTTTCGCCACCAAAATCTTCTGTCCTGTTCATCAAGAAAAAAACTTCGATCGATCAATGGCTGCCTTTGGTAAATAATGGAGGATTAGGGGTGTTAATGAACCAGCACCCTACTACGGAAAGACTCCCCGTAAGTGAATTTTCACTCAACAATGGTTGTACGTTTTTATTTTTAGGGTTTTATGTTTTTTAGTTACTTACTCTCTACTCTGCATTTGGGTTTTTTACAGGTGGTCGGAGGTTCACCCTCAAGGTCCATCACTGTGGCGATTTCCACCGGAATGCCGCCGGCCAGAATGTGTGGAAGGGAAAGGTAGATTATGTCGACTATGTCGACATTCTCATATTTGATTGTCATGATCTGGATCAAATGGTGCAATACCTAAACCACACATCGATTGTCTATTTCCTTATTTACTGGAGAATCTCACCTCTGTCCATCAAATACGGGCTTGAGTACGCTGATTTCATCACTGCCGAAGTTGTAGAGGATATGGAGATGGAAGAGTATGTTCATGAGGGTTTTCGTGGTTTGTTTAGGTGATCATGAGGATATGGAGATGGAAGAGTATGTTCAATTCTAGGTTGTGGTACAAAGGGTGTGAAGTTGTCTGTTTTAAACTTTGGTGGAAGAGGCTTTAATGTTACAGGCTTAGGATTTTTTTTCTGGTCTACTAGTTCTAGCTGCAGGGTTTCTTCTGGGTTGCTGTGAGGCTAGAGTTCTGTTTAGATCAGAAAATGCACCTGGTAATGAGGGAGCAGTGGGTTGTGAGGCTGTAGCGGAGGGTTGAGATGATGAGAGATGAGGATCAGAGACAGTGTCAAACATTTCCTTGATAATGTTGATACATGGCTTCTTTTGCTAAGTAGTTTGCACAGGAGCTTTACTCTTCTTTTCTTTGAGGTAGCTGAGACCTTCAGGATGTAAGGAGTCAAACAGAGCATGCATACCTGGTGGCCTTTTCACACCGGTAACTCTTTCCTTTTCAATTTGGCTCTTCCTGATAGCATCATAGTCATTTCTCAGCCTTGGCAATTTGCAAGAGTTGATTTTTTTGGGTCCTCCATCATGATTTCCTTGAAGTACCATTTATGAATCAGGAAGTCATCCTCCTCTGGTAGAGTTTGATATCTAGTACCTTGCTTCTCTTGTTGATCCTGTTCTAAAGAGCTATCAACAAATCTCTTTACATTCATCTCCTTGGCTTGATCAGCTTGGATGACTAGGATCATGTACATCCATTTGATCAAGTCTTCACCCTTCATCTCATCAACCCATGCACCAGTGAAACACTCCTTGCTTCTGAGCATTACATTGAACTGAGCTAGGAAAATTTTGTTGTCTTCAGTCTTTTTCATATGAATTTTCCTATACTCATTTCCCAAAACCCTTCTGTACTTGTTAACCTTGTCTGAATGACCTTGCTCTTCAGCTCTGGCAATTCTTTCTTCTATGTACAGATCAGATCTTCTCCTTGCTGCATTGATAAAGAACATCATGTCTGCTGATGAGGATAGGTCAAGACCGGACATGCAAGTGTCCTGGCATCTACATTTCCGATGGTAAAGATCCCTAGAGCAAGTGTCAGACAGAGAATGAGCTGGAAGCGATGCAGTTGCAGATGAACAAGATGCAAGTGCATCCGACCAACTCATGAAGATGCGACTTTAGAGGCTCTATAAATAGTTCTTTCACTCATTTACAATGTAACTTCTAATTCCAGAAAACACACATTTACTATGTGTTTTCCTTGTTTGTACCCCAAATATTGAGATATTAGTAAATCCATTGATTCATCGATTATTCTTCTTAGATTAGCTTGTTCTTAGTTGAATTATAATCTCTCATTTACATACGGTGGGATTTTGTGGTTCATCAATTGGCGCCATCCGTATTCTCAGGAATTGGTGAAAAATGGAGAAGCAATCGGATGAGTCAGTGAAGAAGAAGTCCATTTTTGATCTAGAAGGAACACCGAAGAACATTCATAGTTCGAAAGGATCAGCTGGAAAACCTAGTGAAAAAATCTCGGTGTTTCAATTACCGAATCATTCTAATGATGATCCATATTCGGATCATGATGACGAGAATGATAATGTGGATCCGAATAAAGCTGTAGAGATTTTGCAAAGCTTTGATCGAGATTTCCTGATGAGAAATTTGCAGATCCTGAAGCAGTTAAGGGACAAGGAGAAGCGTGAGCAGTGGTTGCAGGAAGTTCGCGCCACTCTGAAATTCACTCCAGAAAAGGATGCTGCAAAAACTACCGATTTGAAGGATCTGGATGATCTTCTAAATGAAGATCGTACAATTATCAAACAGTCAAAATCATCAGGTATCGATTTTAACGCTTTGATCGAGTAGCGAAATTAGTTTTTGAAAACTTTTGATCGATACGCATATTTTGGATCGGAAAAATTAATTTGAATTTGATTAATTCAAAAATTCACGATCAATTGTTGATTTGGTAATTTGACGCATTTTGATCCTTGTGATATGATAATGGTTTAATGATGATGTGAAATCCTTATGAATGGATACACAATCGAGGATCATATGATGAATTATGAAATCTGGAAATTCGATGAACGAATTCCGGATGAAGATTTGAAGATTTAAAGAGGCTCTCATGAAGATTGCCTAAAAAATCTGGAAAATCATAAGAACAACAATTAAGGCGGGAAAACCTTCTTCAAATTTAAATTTCAGAAAATTCAAATGCACACTCATAATTTGAGTTGTAAAAAAAAAAAAAAAAGGCGGAAGATAGAGAATGAGATACAGATGTCCACTTCCGAGTAAGTCACGTGTGCGTCGGAAGTGGTGTCGATAGGATCTTTCAAAAAATTGATATTACGATGAAGACTTCCGAGTAAGACGTACGCGCGTCGGAAGTGCTTATGATAACAAATGAAGGCTTCCGAGTAAGACGTACGCGCGTCGGAAGTGCTTATGATAGCAAACGAAGACTTCCGAATAAGACGTACGCGCGTCGGAAGTGCTTATGATAGCAAACGAAGACTTCCGAATAAGACGTACGCGCGTCGGAAGTGCTTATAATAACAAATGAAGACTTCCGAATAAGACGTATGCGCGTCGGAAGTGATTGCAATAAAGATCTCTTGTGAAGATTAATAATGTATGATACTTCCGAACTAATTATACTTGTGTTGGAAGTGTCGTCTTGAAAGACCTCACACTAGAGGCGAATGTGATCAATTCTAAATGAGCTATAAATGCTATGATTGATTTATAACATTAAGACCTTAATTTTTGAAAAAGGCATTGATCTTATTCTGACCTATGGATTTTATGACATCAGGAGAAAAGGATGTATTCGTGCCTTATTTTCCTGCTTCAATGCAAGAGCATTCTAAGTTTCAGAATTGGATCGCAAATGCTAAGTTTCCAGCAAAGCTAAAGATGCCAACTTCTATAAAGAAGTATGGTGGACTAACAGATCCAGATGATCATATATTTGATTTTATTACTGCTGGAAGACTTGAACGATGGTCAGAAGAAACATGGTGCCACATGCTGGTACAGACCTTTACTGGACCTGCAAGAGTATGGTTTGATGCATTACCAAATGCACAGATAAGTGGCTTTGAAGACCTAAGGACGAAATTCCTAAGGCAATTTAGTCAACAACGGAAGTGTACAAAAGAAGTGACAGAAGTACATAACATTCGAAGAAGAAATGACGAAAGCCTTGAAAGCTTCGTTATGCGTTTTAACAATGAAACTATGAAAATATCTGGAGCACAGGATCAATTACGTATATCTGGCTTTTGCCATGGTGTTCGACACACGCACTTGGTGGAAAAGTTGCATGAGGATCTGCCTCAAACAATGGAGGTGCTTATGGATCGTGTCAGGACCTATGTAAAAGGAAGAAGTGCTTCCGGAAATATCCAGGGTATCAGCACCCAAAAACCATCTCAGAAGAATGGCAATTACCGGAATGCAAATGCAAGTGTCTCCACTGCACCAACAAGAAATCAATCATGGAAAAAGTTTAGATCTCAACCCTATGATCGTCGGGGAGAAAGTAATTATGGAGGATACAAGAAGACCTGGGAGCCCAGATCTAATGATTTCTCGTCACTTACAAAAACTCCAAGCGAGATCTTAGCGACGGAAAATGTTCAATTTTCGAGACCTCAAAGGACTTACAATCCTTTAGGAAGTGACATGGGTAAATATTGCGATTACCATAAAGATCGTGGTCATGATACAGACAACTGCAGACACTTGCGGGGCGAGATTGAAAAAGCCATCAAATCCGGAAAATTGTCGCATCTGGTTAAAAATATTAAAGAGGGTCGTCCTCCAGCTGCTAAACAAGCTGTGATCGCAATGATACGAAGAGGATCGAACACTTGGCATCGCAATGTTAAAACAAAGTTTGAGGAAGAAAGATGGAAAAGTCAAGAGATTACATTTCCACCATTGAATGGTAGAGAATCGAGAGAAGATCCAGTAATTGTGACTGTCGGTATTGCTGGGTTCCTAGTGAAACGGACCTATCTCGATACTGGAAGTGCATCGGAAATCATGTATGAGTCTTGTTTCCGAAGGATGGGATTGGACGTGCAGCAAAGGCTAAAGCCTCATAATTCTACTCTCATTGGTTTTTCTGGAGAGGTGGTGCATCCCATGGGAGAAATAACTCTCCCAGTGATCTTTGGTGATGATAAACTATTTCGAGAAGAGATGATGACTTTTATTGTGGTTGCAACTCCTTCTCCCCACAATGTCATTATCGGTCGACCTGGGCTTAAAGTTTTGGGCGCTATAGTTTCGACAGCGCATGGTTTAGTTCGATTCCCAACTCCAAGGGGAATCGCAACTGTAACAACAGATGCAGATCCACAAGTAGCCCTGGTTGAGAAACCTTTGATATCAAAAGGAGGATTGAAGGATATTAAAAATGATACTGTAGAAAAGAATAAGTGGATCATAAACGAGAAGTTTCCAGATCAAACAATTGAAGTTGGATCGCAATTGCAAGGAGAAACAAGAAAAAAGTTGTTTCAGTTATTAAAAGACAATGTGGATATCTTCGCATGGGAACCGTCGGATATGACGGGGGTCCCTAGACATCTCGCTGAACACAAATTAAACGTCTATCCAGGTGTAAAACCTGTCCAACAGAAGCGAAGAATCTATGATCAAATTCGAAACAAGGTAGTCAAGGAAGAAGTGGATAAGCTTGTGGAAGCGGGCATCCTTAGGGAAGTGCTTTACCAAACATGGGTTGCAAACCCTGTCTTGGTCCTAAAGCCTGATAAATCTTGGCGGATGTGCATTGACTTCAAAGATCTTAATAAGGCATGTCCGAAAGATTGTTATCCACTTCCGGAAATAGATCTAAAAGTTGATTCTTTGGCGGGATACCGATGGAAGTGCTTTCTAGACGCATATAAAGGATACCATCAGATCTTTATGGCTGAGGGTGATGAAGACAAAACTGCGTTTATTACAAACGAAGGCTTATTCTGTTATAAAAAGATGCCATTCGGGCTAAAAAACGCTGGTGCAACCTACCAGCGCCTCATGGATAAAACCTTCCAATCACAAGTGGGTAGAAATCTTGAAGCCTATGTGGACGATGTAGTCATTAAGAGTTCTCATGAGGAAGATATGATCAAAGACATTGAAGAGACCTTTAGAAACTTGCGGGGTATCAATATGAAATTAAACCCCAAAAAGTGCTCATTTGCGATGGAGGAAGGCAAGTTCTTAGGGGTCCTGGTCAATAAAGACGGGATCCAGGCACATCCGAGAAAGGTTAAGGCGGTTATGGAAATGGAACCGCCCAAAACCCTTAAAGATATACAAACTCTAAATGGGCGCTTGGTGGCTCTACATAGATTTTTGTCAAAAGCAGCCGAAAGAGCCACACCCTTTATGAAAGTTTTGAAAGAAAGTTTAAAAGGAAGTTTTGAATGGACTTCCGAGGCCAATCAAGCATTTGAAGAATTGAAAACAGCTCTAGCTACACTTCCAACTCTAACTGCACCAAAAGTTGGTGAAGAGTTGATCATGTATTTGGCAGTAACGGATAATGCAGTAAGCGCTGTGCTACTGGTCGAAAGGGAAGATAAAGAACTTCCAATTTATTACATAAGCAAAATGCTTAAAGACTACGAGACCAGGTATCCTATGATCGAAAAAGTTGTCTTAGCACTTGTACAAGCTACAAGAAGACTTCGTCGTTATTTCCAGGCCCATACTGTAAATGTTCTTACTTCATATCCTATTCAAGGGATCTTCAGAAAGCCGGAAATGTCCGGTAGGATGATCAAGTGGGCAATTGAAGTAGGGCCATTCGATATACAGTTCAAACCACGAGTTTCAATTAAAGGACAAGTGGTAGCTGATTTCCTGGCGGAAGTGCCAGACGGCGCAAGTGTAAACGTTATTACCATTCCTGAAGCTAAAGAACAAGTATGGATCTTGCATACTGATGGTTCTTCAAACTCTGATGGCTCAGGAGCAGGTTTGATCCATTATAAAATCATTTCTTTTTGAGAAAGAAATTGAAATTCAAAATATTAAAAATTCTATTATACCAAATGCAGGCTTGATCTTAAAAAGTCCTGAAGGGGACGAGTTGACATATGCGATTCGCTTTAATTTCCAAGCTTCTAATAATGAAGCAGAATATGAGGCGTTGCTAGCAGGTATAAACACTCAAGCTTTATAAGTTTTTGTGTTTATTCGGAAAAAAAAATAATATAATGACTGGATACATATGCATTTGCTTCGCGAATGCATATGGTATGCATTTGCTCCATGAATGCATGTGATAAGTGGGAAGACCTAAAACATTGAAATTTATTTCAGGTTTAAGGTTGGCTAAAAAAATGGGTGCAACGCAAGTGACTGCTTATGTGGATTCATTGTTAGTAGCTAGCCAGATCGCTGGAACATACGAAGCAAAAGGCAAATATATGGCCTTATACTTGGAGCAAGTTCAAGAGTTAATCAAAATCTTTGGGAAGTGTGAAGTTTTACACATTTCTAGAGCTCAAAATAGAAAGGCAGATGCGCTGAGCAAGCTCGCTTCTGTCGCATTTGAACATTTAGCCAAGGAGATTCGAGTGGAATTGTTAGAAGCTCCAACTGTCAATTTGAAAATGACCGCAGATGTGCAAATGCAAGAAGACAGTTGGATGACACCGATTGTACAGTATTTGACCATGGGTAAACTCCCAGATGATAAAGAACAAGCTCGCCAGATACGAGTAAATTCGCTTCAATATCAGATGCAAAATGATACTTTGTATAGAAGAAGCTTTTTGGGACCTTTGTTAAGATGTTTAACCCCAAGTGAAGCTGAAAAGATCGTTAAAGAAGTACATGAAGGCATATGCGGTATTCATGCTGGTGCGAAGATGGTAGTTGTTAAAATCATGAGCCTTGGATACTTTTGGCCAGGCATGTACCGAAGCACTTGGGAAGAATTGCGCAAGTGCCAAGCTTGTCAAGCACATGCTCCGGTGAGCATGCGAGCAAAAAATGAGTTGATCCCAGTTACGTCAGCATGGCCCTTCCAGAAGTGGGGAATGGATATAGTTGGACCTTTTCCATCAGCAAGTGGAGGGGTAAAATTTCTATTGGTTGCAATTGACTACTTTACAAAATGGATTGAAGCAAAACCACTTGCTTGTATTTCTGGTAAGCAAGTCAAAAAGTTCGTGTGGGAACATATCGTGTGCCGATTTGGTCTACCTCTCTATATCATAACAGATAATGGACAGCAATTTGCTGGGAACCCATTTGCAGAATGGTGCGAAGAGCTTCATATAAATCAGATCTTTACGTCAGTAGCACATCCACAGGCCAACGGCCAAGTTGAAAGAGCAAATCGAAGTCTTGTCGAAGGCATAAAAATGAGATTGGAAAAATATGGGGGTAGTTGGGTCGATGAGTTACCACATGTTTTGTGGGCGCATCGCACCATGCCTAAAACTAGTAATGGCGAAACACCATTCAGTCTTGTATACGGAACTGAAGCTGTTATACCGGCTGAAATCGGAATACCTAGCCACCGCTTGCAAGTGCAAGTGGCGGATAATGATGAAGAATTAAGAACCAATCTGGATCTTTTGGAAGAGCGAAGGGAAATCACTGCTATACGAGAGAGCAGATACAAAAAAGAGATGGCAAAATACTATAACACCAAAGTTAAGACTCAACAGTATAAAGAGGGAGAATATGTGTTGAGAAGCAATGAGGTGAGTAGAGCACTTCCGCTCGGAAAAATGTCTCCCAAGTGGGAGGGACCTTATATAATTAAAAAAGCGATCGGAAATGGATCTTACATACTTCAGCAGCTCGACGGAACTGAACTGGTGCGGGCTTGGAATGGAATTCATCTTCGCAAATGTTACATGTAAAGACGCAAATGTTAATTTCAAATGAAAGATAGGAAATGTTGATCTTTATGTTTTTATTTCTGCAATTACGATCTTGTAATAAATCGATGGAGAATAAAATACATTTGTTTCTAGTACTTACAAGGATCCATGGAAATGCTTATTTCATTTTATATGAAAAGGTTATACAAATATTTGATCGCTCCTATGCAAAATATTGAATATAAATGTTTGCTTAAAAATGTTGTGTCAATGAACACATGCATATGCTATACAAGTGATCTCTGTAAATAATACCAGATTCACATGCGATATGATTCGCTTCTTATAATATGGTTCATGAGTCACTAGCGGGTGCATTTTCAAAAAGGTATTACATACCAATACCCTAATGCAGTATCGCTGTTATTCCTTTATTTATAAAGGGTAACCCAAGAAAAAGTAAAAATACTTTTCTTGTCCCCAACTGTCTCACTGACGATTAAAGAGTGCATGTTGGGAAGAGGTGATCAGGCCGGACACCTTGTTAGTACAATGGTTGCTAACAAAAGCCCAAAAGAGAGATGGCCAAACTTAAGTGGATAAAGGTATGCTATGATTATTAATAAAATTCCAACTTAAGCTCTCTGAGGGTCGCAAGTGCTGCTGAATAACTAATGTTATAAAGTGGTCTTGTGAGTTGATCATTCAAAAGGAAAAGATCAACTGAACCTTACCAAAAGATGTAAGGACTTTATATACCACAAGGAAAAGATTTGTATTCGAAACAAAAAATATTTAACTTTAAAAGTGGTATTGCCGTTATGTTGTTAAAACCCTTTGAAGATGGACGCATTTGATAGGGGGGAAACGCATGTGACAGCCTTCTTTAAAAGTTAATGATTTTGTTAAGAATCTTGTCAAAGTACTTGTGAAGGAGAACTTGTAAAGTTGCTCAAAGCTTGTGAGAAAATGTTTCGCAAGTCTAAAAGAAAAATGTCAAGAATCGAATGGAAAAACATACAAACGATTCAAAGCATAAAAAATTGTGTATGATTACTTTGCAACTGCAAGTGCAAACAATGATACACTTTGATCGCAAGTAACATGTCACAGACATAATCAAGCATGACTCATATCCTATGAACCCTGAGGTGATAACATCATTCAAAAACTTAAGGCAAAAAGTAAGTAAAGCAAACATCGACATGCATTATCATATACGTCACCATAGTCGAAACTGCAAACAGATGCAGTTCCGACGGGATCCATGGTTATAGAAGTACTAGAACATACCAAGTGCAGAATAGAAAGTAAATTGTCTTGTGCCACAGCATAAGTGGACTTTGAGAGATGATTAAAATGTTCAACAAGAGATCATGATTAATAGAGAAATCAATTACCAGTGGCTGTTGGAGCATCTGCATTTGAAGTTGAAGGAGCATCAGCCTTTGGGGTCGCAGAACCTTTTGTCAAAGTAATTGGTTTCAGCATATCTCCCATTACCTCTGTATCGTCCAGGCTCAACTTCGAAACTTCGTCAATGGAATGAAACGTCATTGACTTCAGAGCATCCAACTGTGTCAACAGCTTCTCACTGGCTTTGTGATCATATTCTTTGAAAGTCAGGAAATTGGCTTCACCTTTCACAGCATGTGCTAGCCCACACTTGATCCCTTCATTATAGCCCATTGCATTTGCGGCTGAATTAACTTTGAGGGTCATGGGGATCATTTCGGAGTGCACACGCTTAGCAACCAAGTTAAAGCCTTCCTCAATCAACCATTTGCTCTTTTCCTTCACAGATGCTAGCTCCTTCTGCATTTGCTCTCTTTCTTCGGTTAATGCCTTGACGGTGTCAACAAGAGCAGCATTTTCTTTGAAGGATTAAAACGCAAATGTTAAAGGTGGTAAAAGACTATGCAAGTGCAAATGAAAAATTATGAAAATAAAGAAATATAAGAGATACCTTTGTTAACAGCTTCAACTACTAAATCACATTGAGAGGTGATCTCCAACATTTTAATGGCTTGTTCATCAAATATCTTCTTTTGATCCAAAAATTGGCTTTTGAAAGCCACCACATCATCCTGCGCCTGTTTGAGATCTCTCTTCATTTCCTGCTCAAGTGACACCAGCTTCCGGTTCTTGGTTGTGAGGAGTTCAACCTTTGCATGAAGATCGTTAATCTTCACTTGATCACTTATAGAACCAAAAGAGGCCTTATGCGCCAACAGCTTCTTGGTTAACTCTTCAACCCTTGCCTCAGCAATGATCCATCGACCATACACATCCGCCACCAAGCTCTGTTGCTTCGATTGTGCAAGCATGAGTTCATTTGAAAAAGCTTCATTAGGAATTTGTTGAAGGCAGAAAATGTCAGTAGGAGTACTTCCAAGTAGAGTGATCTTTTTTGCGATTGAACTTTCGGTGCAAGTATCACCATTTTTGATCTCCCATTGAGGGACAAAGACAGCATTTACATCAACAGATTCCAAACCTCTAGCAACATTGCTCCTGAGGGTAACCAGATCTATCTCCTTCTTCAACCATTCAGAGGTAGGAACAGCAAAGCTCGGAGCATCCTTCTGCGAAGAAGAGGACGCATGAGCTAAAGTGGCCAAAGTGATCAAAGATGAGGTACCTTTCTGCAAAATACTTACATCAGAAAAACCTGGTTCTTGTGACATATCAGGTGAGTTCAATAAATAATCATCAATATTAAAATCATCAGTAGGAGGAGGGGTTACCGCAACATCAATCTTTGACTGCACACCCTCTCCTAGCTGTTCATTTGCTCCAAGATTCTCCGTAGAATCGGAAGCGACCTTAGTAGTTTCAGAAGTGATTACCTTGGATTGATGAGGAGATGATTGCAAGTTCCAGCGAGGAGATTTCCTCTTGGACACAAGGGGCTCACCTGCTTCCTTAGCAACAGATGCTTTTGTGGACCTCTTTACTTTGCTTCCACCTTTAGGCGGTAGTGATGCTTTTGAAGAAACGCTAACATGACTCTCAACGATCTCTTGGCTTTTACCCTTGAGGGTATTTTCTCCACTACTTCCAGCATTACCTTTGACCGTTTTAGCGACATCAGCAACATCGCTACTCCCAGAATTGACCTCAGACACTTTCTCAGAAACTACAGCATCTGGCTGCACATCCACTTGCGACTTAACTTGATCATTTGCTTCTTCAGGACGAAAATCCAAGAAAGAACTGGCCGTTTGCCGAAGAAACGGCATAGACCCCTCGTCCATCAGTTCAGCCCCAAGGTCAACATCATCAAAACTTTTCAGCTGCATGGCTTCGAAAAGATCCATCTCTACAAAATAAATAAGAATTTATCAAATATTATTGAGACATTTTAAGGGTGTGATCGCAAGTGTTGAAAGGGTAATTCCTTACCCTTCCATTGATTTGTCAGAATCGGCCAAAGTTCAGGGGTAAACCAAGCCCTACTCATTCTACAAAAAAGAAGAATAGCTTTCGGAAGTTCCCGAATAGGGCTTGCACATGACACAAGCTTATCAAAAGATTCCTGACTATAATCACCATCATTTGGGTTTGGATCGTGAACCACATCTTCCACATCCCTCCATTCCATTTGAAGAGGAATGCATCGATCATCGATGTAGAAAAATTTAGATTTCCAGGAACGAGGGTTGGGTGGAAGATGGGTGCTAATTCTTTTAACTGCCCTCCTACGCTCAAAAGTATACCAATCGCCAGCCATGGTGATTCCATAAAAAGCCCTAAAAAGATTGACACTTGGAGACACATTAACAGCCCTACAAGTGGCTTCGAAATGACTTAAACGCGAAAACCCTTGGATATGCATCTGAGAAACATGGATCTTGAAAAACATCAGAACTCTCATAAGAAATTTAGTGAACGGAACACGATAATTCCCGAGTTTGAACATATCGACATAAACCCCAATTTTGCCGTCGGGGAAAGGGGAAATGGGAGTTTTCGGCAATGGAAGAGTTAGATTCAATGAAAGAGGGATATTGTACCGCTCAATAACTTCATCCAAGTCGCGAGGCGACATAGATGAAAATGAAATATGCATATTATGCTTACTTGAATCATCGTCGACCTTAACTGAAGGCGACGCCATGAAAATGCAGTAAAAAGCAAGAAAGAAATCGACTGACCTTTTGAAAAAGAAAAAAGCTCGAAGAGAGAATTAGGGCTTGGAGAACGGAAAGAGCGACGGCAGAGAAGAATATGAAGAATGAAAATAAGAAAGGATTATATATGGGGCAAAAAATCTCGGATACGAATAACCGTTTGAATTTAAAAAATTCAAAAATAAAAGACCGAAAACTGTCCCGTCATTTAATCCTCGGTTGACACGTGTACTGACGGGTACCAAAGGTACTTGAGTACAGACCAACATGCAACACGCGCCTGACAAGTCGGTTAGAATCTTACACTTGCAGACGCGCTTCCTTGTAATAACACATTAATTTCCTTGTAAGGATGTGACGATTACATTTGCAGGAGCATTTTGCTTTAAAGACAAATAAAGTCTTTTGATTTACTAAAGAGCTGGCTTCACTAGCATTTCCTATGGTGATCTTTGTACCTTAGTCCTTAGTCATTTCTACAAAACAACATAAGGACTAGGGGGACTTGATGACCATATCTATGAAATCGTAGAAAATTGGAAAATTCCTGATCTTTGAAATTTGGGATCTACACAAAAGAGAAATGTGCGTTACACTCTTTTTTCCTTAGTTTCGGTTTTTTCCCACAGGGTTTTTCCGAACAAGGTTTTTAATGAGGTAACAAATCAAAAACACATGTGAACTTAATAAAGATGATCGATTAAGGTTCTCAAACCTCAGCGGAAATACGAGACACTTTTAACTTCTAGCCCAATAATTATTGCTCGAATAATCAATGGACTAGGGGGACTTGATGAGGATAGGTCAAGACTGGACATGCAAGTGTCCTGGCATCTACATTTCCGATGGTAAAGATCCCTAGAGCAAGTGTCACACAGAGAATGAGCTGGAAGCGATGCAGTTGCAGATGAACAAGATGCAAGTGCATCCGACCAACTCATGAAGATGCGACTTCAGAGGCTCTATAAATAGTTCTTTCACTCATTTACAATGTAACTTCTAATTCCAGAAAACACACATTTACTATGTGTTTTCCTTGTTTGTACCCCAAATATTGAGATATTAGTAAATCCATTGATTCATCGATTATTCTTCTTAGATTAGCTTGTTCCTAGTTGAATTATAATCTCTCATTTACATACGGTGGGATTTTGTGGTTCATCATCTGCATTGTTGATGACATACTCATAAATACCTCCTTCTATGAGTAGTCGTTTCTGTTCTTCAAACTCTGCACTTTCCTTCTGTTCTTGAAATTTCTTTTGTATCTCAGCATTCTCCTTTTCCAATTGATCAATCAGAGCCTTTGTTGCAGGATCCATGTCTTCTTTTTTGCCTCCTGTGCTCTGATCATCATTCTCCTTTTCCAATTGATCAATCAGAGCCTTTGTTGCAGGATCCATGTCTTCTTTCTGGCCTCCTATGCTCTGATCTTCATTCTCCTTTTCCAATTGATCAATCAGAGCCTTTGTTGCTGGATCCATGTCTTCTTTCTGGCCTTCCGTGCTCTGATCATCATTCTCCATGTCAGTGAAACCAGAGATGGTTCTCTCACTGAGAGAATCATCATTGGCAAGCTTTGGAGATTCAGGAAGTGAAGTTGCAGCATTGGGACTGACTTTCGAGATAACTTGCTCAGGAATAGTCTTAGTGCCAACTTCCGGAGTAACTGCCTTGGGAATATCTTCCGGAGCAACTTCCAAAGTAATGATGGGCAGAGATGGAGCACTCCTTAACCAAGTGCAGTTAAGAGTATTCCTAATCATCATTTTTCTCATGAAAGATAGAGCTTCAGGAGCTATATCCACATTTGTGGTTTGCATATGCAACATCTTTAACCGGATCAACATGGCATTTTTCCTCCGGATGAACTTGTTCAACCGGATCAACATGGCATTCTTCCTCCGGATGAAGTTGTTCAACCGGATCAACTTGTTTAACCGGATCAACATGGCCTTCTTCCTCCGGATGAAGTTGTTCAACCGGATCAACATGGCCTTCTTCCTCCGGATGAAGTTGTTCAACCGGGTCAACTTGTTCAACCGAAATCTAACGTTGTTCAACCAGATCAATATGGCCTTCTTCCTCCGAGTGAAGTTGTTCAACCAGATCAACTTGTTCAACCGGATCAACTTGTTCAACTTCATCAACATCTGAGGAAGACACCCTGTGCAAGATCCTATTTTGAATTAAATCTAGTTTGACATGTGAATTTCATTTCAACATATGGTTGACAACCTTACCTATCAGTGGCTTTCACAGATTGTCCTGCCTTCAACCGTTTAATTTCTTCTCCTTGAGCTCTCACAATTGTATGAAGAGCTGCCAATTCATTATCAAGTTTTGTACATCGAACCGTCAATTCAGTATCTGTCATGCTGCTCTCAACTGGTGTGTTGCCAGTATCTTTGAGCAAAGAAGAGCAAACAAGCCGACCTTATTCATGCTCAGCACCCATGGTTTCTTGGCACCTGGGATTCCTGTTGTCAATCAAATGTTCCTGAATAGGTTCTCTGACAGAAACAGTTGTCGTGGATCGGGTCTCAATGATGTTGGCACTGTCCTCAGGGTCAAGTGGGACTTCATGAGTAGTGTCAGCCCTTTCCACCTGACTTGCTTCATCACTACTGCAAGTCACCTTATCACCAGAATGTCGGTTGGGTGATTGAACCAAGTCCAACAGCATATTCCCTGCAATAAGGGTTGGGGAATCTACTTCATGTGGCCTAGGTGATATACCACCCTCATTCTAAGGTAGTCCTGTGGAGGGTCTAGGTAAAGGAAACCTAGTCCTCTTCCTTTTGGGTGATTGTGGAGTGCATATGGTATTTTTGGGTGTGGTTTTTGATGTGAACATCCTCTTCCTTTTGGTAGGAATTTGTATATCAGTGGAAGAGGATGGTCGGTCTGGTGTGGGCTCAACACTTTTTGGTGTAACAATGTTGTCACCAGGAGCAGTTTGCTCAGGAGCAGTCCTGGCCTTAGGCATAGGGTGTGATGTGTCTTTACCAAGAAAAACAGTTTTGTTCACTTGCATGTTAGAAAATGTTTTACTTGTAAAAGATTTTAGTTCAAGATGTTGATCAGAGATTTGCAGATTTGGAAATTCACAATTGAGAATGTGTTGGATGAATCTGGGGTACATGTAAAAGATCCTTCTAGGTTTTAGATTTTGCAGCATTCCATCAAATATCATTTTTAAAAAGTTAAAGTTGAGCCTATTTACCAATCCATGAAAAATGGATGATTGAGGTGCAGCAAGTTCATCCCACACAGTTTTCTTGTGAGATAGGCAATGGAGAATGGTATGAGCAAGATATCGCCAAACATAGGGTAGTTGTCCCTTTTTGACGGTCGCACAAGTTAAGTCACCCCCATACCCATTTGCTTCGTACGTCTTCAAGTACAATTCAGACTTGTAATCAGGATTACCTCTTGCATCATTGAATTTCAGATGCTTCCGGATCATTTCTTCAGTCAAACTAATCTCATTCCCATTGACTCTAGAGTCAATTTTACCAACCCCGTTGCTATCAACATAATTTTTGGCTGAGTCCCAAAATTCAGCAATTCTCTGCTTGCATATTACAGGATTCACAGTTAAAGCAAAATGAGTGTTGGATTTCTTGAGTAAATCGTTCATTTCATCAAATAGCTTTGACTTATCAGACTTCTCGAAGTACGCTACAACATTGTGTTCGGCAAAGAACAGTTGAGTAGCCTTTGATGCAACCTTTTGATTCAATTTGGGTGCCATTTGTGAGAAGTTAGAGAGTAAGGTTTAGATTTAAATCGCCAATTAGAAACCTGGAGAGAAAATAGAGGGTAACTGTTTTTCGAAAATGCAGTTTTATACTAACGGCAGTTCTTCTGGATCACAATGAACCCTAAGAATTGAAACAGGGGAAGTTATTTGAGTTTGCCCATTTAGTTGAAATTGGGATGGGGGAAATTTTTGATAATTTAATTTGGTTTAGAAAAATATTATTAATTTATTTTAAATGAATCCACATCAATTATGGTCGATTAAGACCGATGAGGACAAATGAAGATAAAGTAGGACCAATTAGGACCAACGAAGCCACGAGGCCCATTTAGGGTAAATTGGGGTCAATTTGGATCAATTAGGGTCAATGATGAAGACCAGTTATAACTAACGAGGGTTGATTTTGCTCAATATCCACGCCTTATGAGGAGCAAATATGACCAATTATGGTCTATTAGGCCGATTGAGGGCCAATTACGCTCAATGAGGACCAGTAGACTGAATTAAGGTCAACCATGGTCATTTGTGACAAATGAGTACCAATGAGGGCCAGTGAACACTCAGTTAGGATGAATTAGGGCCAATGAAGGTCAATTATAGTATATTCGGCTCTGTTAGGTTCAATGAAGATCACTTACGGTCAATTACGACCAATTAGGCTCATTTAGGACCAATTATAATCAATTGGGGTCAATTAGGCCTAATTGACTCAAATTTGTTGTACTTCAAAGTAAATGGTACGTACTCGATGAGTCTAGTAGGTCCTTATTGAGGCTAACTGACACTAATTGGTCCTTATTGGTCCAATTTGTGCAAATTGCTCCTCATTAACCCGAATTGACCCATATTGGTACTTATTCTGTCTAATTGGCCGTCATTGGTCCTAACTGGCCCTAATAAGTCATAATTCATCCTTATTGGTCCTAATCGAGCATATTCGACCATCATTGGTCCTAATGGGTCCTCATTGACCCTAATTGAACCTAATTGGTCTTAATTGACCATCACTAACCCTGATTTACCCTTATTGGTATCATTGGTCTATCACTCAAACTAATTGGGCCCAATTAGTCCTAATTGGTCATAGTTGATCATCGATCCTCATTAGTCACTTCCTTCATGCTCCGTCCTTATCGGTCCTATGAGCATAATCAGCCTTCTCATTGAACTGGTCCTAATTCGTATTCATTGACCATATTAATTGACCATAACTGGTCTTCACTAAAGTATCCTAAATGATGCTAATTGTCAGTATTTAGTCCTCATTTAGTCTGGTTGGTCCTAATTGCTCCTAATTGCTCCTAATTGCTCCTCACCATCCTAATTAGACGTCGTTTAATATTTTTGGAAACAAAATTATTATACATGAGAAATTCACAACATGGCGGTCTTTTCGTATTTTTGTTCTGAATTGCATAGTAATTTATCATTTTCATTTTTGAGTTGTGTTTTAGTAATGTATCCGTTTTTTGTAGTTGCGTTATCAAGGCCACAAGGCACGTGTTATTAAAATCTTGTTTATTATATCTAAAAGAAAATAATAAAATTAATATTAAAACATAATTTTGTTAATTAGGGCTTTTAACTCCGATCGTCATCCAGATCTGCTTAAAGAATCACAGTTATGTCAACCGTAATTGATGTACTCGTACAATTTCAACACTTCAAGAGGATGAAGCTCCTGCTCAAGCTCATGGAGGATGATGAAGTTCATCTTCAAGAAGAACCCGCCGGAAGAGCCACGTGGAGACATTTAATTAATGAATTAATTATGTTTATGTTTAATTTTAGGTTTAATTATGTTTAATATACATATTGTTTATATTAATTTTGGGTTTTATAATCAGTTTGAACAATTCCCCCCCCCCCCCCTTTTAATTAAAAATTTTCACCAAAAAATTTGAATTTTCCACCATTAGTTCAAACTACACCCAAAATTTCGAACTAAATTTACTTATTATCGATTCATCATATATATACTTTTCCCTCTCAGTTTAACGGAAAATGTCTAGCTAGTTAAACGCCTCCAGTCGAATAACCAGGTCTTCTTTCTCATCCATATCATTCACATCTTCCATGGAGCTTCAACAACGAATAGCTTCAACAGACAACCTTAACAATTCTTCAGAAGTTATTCCGTTTCATTAATTACAATCTGTTTTCATAAAATTGTTCCTTTTGTTTAATATTCATACACGTTTAACTTGGGATCCCTGTATTTGTGTACAGTTAAAATTACAGATCGATTAGTTATTTTTATGCTAGGAATGTTGAAGTCAAGCATATGCACATGTTTGTAGATTCATGTTACTGGTGAACCTCCTTTCTTCTTTATGTACACTGCTAGAAATGGTGAACTGTTTGTTTATATCCACTGAAGACATGATGTGTTCCACTCTTCCCTTTAGATGTCTTTAATTTGTGTATAACATATCAAATAATTAGTCAATAGGGTCTTTATGTGAGATATTAATAACTAAGAACTAATTTATGTTACTCTTGGTCATTACTTAGCTAGGAAATGATCCTAGAGGACATATATAGGAATGTTTCCAACATTTTTTGTATGTTCATGTTAGAGGTGTACAAAATAAAGAAAATATAGTTTAAATCCCCTGTAGAAGAATAGAAGAATGTTGATGTCATGCATCTGCTACTTTGCTAGAAATGGTGAACTGTTTGTTTATATCCACTGAAGACATGATGTGTTCCACTCTTTCCTTTAGATGTCGTTAAATTTGTGTATAAGATATCAAATAATTAATCAATAGGGTCTTTATGTGATATATTAATAATTAACAACTAATTTATGTCACTCTGGTCATTACTAGGAAATGATCTTAGAGGACATATATAGTAATGTTTCCAACATTTTTTGTATGTTCATGTAAGAGGGGTACAAAATAAAGAAATTGTAGTTTAAATCCCCTGTAGAAGAATAGAAGAATGTTGATGTCATGCATCTGCTACTTTGCTAGAATTGGTGAACTATTTGTTTATATCCACTGAAGACATGATGTGTTCCGCTCTTCCCTTTAGATGTCTTTAAATTTGTGTATAACATATCAAATAATTAGTCAATAGGGTCTTTATGTGAGATATTAATAACTAAGAACTAATTTATGTTACTCTGGTCATTACTAGCTAGGAAATGATCCTAGAAGACATATATAGGAATGTTTCCAACATTTTTTGTATGTTCATGTTAGAGGTGTACAAAATAAAGAAATTGTAGTTTAAATACCCTGTAGAAGAATAGAAGAATGTTGATGTCATGCATCTGCTACTTTGCTAGAAATGGTGAACTGTTTGTTTATATCCACTGAAGACATGATGTGTTCCACTCTTTCCTTTAGATGTCATTAAATTTGTGTATAACATATCAAATAATTAACCAATAGGGTCTTTATGTGATATATTAAAAATTAACAACTAATTTATGTCACTCTGGTCATTACTAGGAAATGATCTTAGAGGACATATATAGGAATGTTTCCAACATTTTTTGTATGTTCATGTAAGAGGGGTACAAAATAAAGAAATTGTAGTTTAAATCCCCTGTAGAAGAATAGAAGAATGTTGATGTCATGCATCTGCAACTTTGCTAGAAATGGTGAACTGTTTGTTTATATCCACTGAAGACATGATGTGTTCCACTCTTTCCTTTAGATGTCGTTAAATTTGTGTATAACATATCAAATAATTAGTCAATAGGGTCTTTATGTGAGATATTAATAACTAAGAACTAATTTATGTTACTCTGGTCATTACTAGCTAGGAAATGATCCTAGAAGACATATATAGGAATGTTTCCAACATTTTTTGTATGTTCATGTTAGAGGTGTACAAAATAAAGAAATTGTAGTTTAAATCCCCTGTAGAAGAATAGAAGAATGTTGATGTCATGCATCTGCTACTTTGCTAGAAATGGTGAACTGTTTGTTTATATCCACTGAAGACATGATGTGTTCCACTCTTTCCTTTAGATGTCGTTAAATTTGTGTATAACATATCAAATAATTAATCAATAGGGTCTTTATGTGATATATTAATAATTAACAACTAATTTATGTTACTCTGGTCATTACTAGGAAATGATCTTAGAGGACATATATAGGAATGTTTCCAACATTTTTTGTATGTTCATGTTAGAGGGGTACAAAATAAAGAAATTGTAGTTTAAATCCCCTGTAGAAGAATAGAAGAATGTTGATGTTATGCATCTGCTACTTTGCTAGAAATGGTGAACTGTTTGTTTATATCCACTGAAGACATGATGTGTTCCGCTATTCCCTTTAGATGTCGTTTAATTTGTGTATAACATATCAAATAATTAGTCAATAGGGTCTTTATGTGAGATATTAATAACTAAGAACTAATTTATGTTACTCTGGTCATTACTAGCTAGGAAATGATCCTAGAAGACATATATAGGAATGTTTCCAACATTTTTTGTATGTTCATGTTAGAGGTGTACAAAATAAAGAAATTGTAGTTTAAATCCCCTGTAGAAGAATAGAAGAATGTTGATGTCATGCATCTCCTACTTTGCTAGAAATGGTGAACTGTTTGTTTATATCCACTGAAGACATGATGTGTTCCACTCTTTCCTTTAGATGTCGTTAAATTTGTGTATAACATATCAAATAATTAATCAATAGGGTCTTTATGTGATATATTAATAATTAACAACTAATTTATGTCACTCTGGTCATTACTAGGAAATGATCCTAGAGGACATATATAGGAATGTTTCCAACATTTTTTGTATGTTCATGTTAGAGGGGTACAAAATAAAGAAATTGTAGTTTAAATCCCCTGTAGAAGAATAGAAGAATGTTGATGTCATGCATCTGCTACTTTGCTAGAAATGGTGAACTGTTTGTTTATATCCACTGAAGACATGATGTGTTCCACTCTTTCATTTAGATGTCGTTAAATTTGTGTATAACATATCAAATAATTAATCAATAGGGTCTTTATGTGAGATATTAATAATTAAGAACTAATTTATGTTACTCTGGTCATTACTAGCTAGGAAATGATCCTAGAAGACATATATAGGAATGTTTCCAACATTTTTTGTATGTTCATGTTAGAGGTGTACAAAATAAAGAAATTGTAGTTTAAATCCCCTGTAGAAGAATAGAAGAATGTTGATGTCATGCATCTGCTACTTTGCTAGAAATGGTGAACTGTTTGTTTATATCCACTGAAGACATGATGTGTTCCACTCTTTCCTTTAGATGTCGTTAAATTTGTGTATAACATATCAAATAATTAATCAATAGGGTCTTTATGTGATATATTAATAATTGACAACTAATTTATGTCACTCTGGTCATTACTTGGAAATGATCCTAGAGGACATATATAGGAATGTTTCCAACATTTTTTGTATGTTCATGTAAGAGGGGTACAAAATAAAAAAATTGTAGTTTAAATCCCCTGTAGAAGAATAGAAGAATGTTGATGTCATGCATCTGCTACTTTGCTAGAAATGGTGAACTGTTTGTTTATATCCACTGAAGACATGATGTGTTCCACTCTTTCCTTTTGATGTCGTTAAATTTGTGTATAACATATCAAATAATTAGTCAATAGGGTCTTTATGTGAGATATTAATAACTAAGAACTAATTTATGTTACTCTGGTCATTACTAGCTGGGAAATGATCTTAGAGGACATATATAGGAATGTTTCCAACATTTTTTGTATGTTCATGTTAGAGGTGTACAAAATAAAGAAATTGTAGTTTAAATCCCCTGTAGAAGAATAGAAGAATGTTGATGTCATGCATCTGCTACTTTGCTAGAATTGGTGAACTGTTTGTTTATATCCACTGAAGACATGATGTCTTCCGCTCTTCCCTTTAGATGTCTTTAATTTATGTATAACATATCAAATAATTAGTCAATAGGGTCTTTATGTGATATATTAATAACTAAGAACTAATTTATGTTACTCTGGTCATTACTAGCTAGGAAATGATCTTAGAGGACATATATAGGAATGTTTCCAACATTTTTTGTACGTTCATGTAAGAGGGGTACATTTTTTGTCGTTAAAAATTGTATTTTCTTTTGATATCGTTAAATTTGTGTATAACATATCAAATAATTAGTCAATAGGGTCTTTATGTGAGATATTAATAACTAAGAACTAATTTATGTTACTCTGGTCATTACTAGCTGGGAAATGATCTTAGAGGACATATATAGGAATGTTTCCAACATTTTTTGTATGTTCATGTTAGAGGTGTACAAAATAAAGAAATTGTAGTTTAAATCCCCTGTAGAAGAATAGAAGAATGTTGATGTCATGCATCTGGTACTATGCTAGAAATGGTGAACTGTTTGTTTATATCCACTGAAGACATGATGTGGTCCACTCTTTCCTTTAGATGTCGTTAAATTTGTGTATAACATATCAAATAATTAACCAATAGGGTCTTTATGTGATATATTAAAAATTAACAACTAATTTATGTCACTCTGGTCATTACTAGGAAATGATCTTAGAGGACATATATAGGAATGTTTCCAACATTTTTTGTATGTTCATGTAAGAGGGGTACAAAATAAAGAAAATGTAGTTTAAATCCCCTGTAGAAGAATAGAAGAATGTTGATGTCATGCATCTGCTACTTTGCTAGAAATGGTGAACTGTTTGTTTATATCCACTGAAGACATGATGTGTTCCACTCTTTCATTTAGATGTCGTTAAATTTGTGTATAACATATCAAATAATTAGTCAATAGGGTCTTTATGTGAGATATTAATAACTAAGAACTAATTTACGTTACTCTGGTCATTACTAGCTAGGAAATGATCCTAGAAGACATATATAGGAATGTTTCCAACATTTTTTGTATGTTCATGTTAGAGGTGTACAAAATAAAGAAATTGTAGTTTAAATCCCCTGTAGAAGAATAGAAGAATGTTGATGTCATGCATCTGCTACTTTGCTAGAAATGGTGAACTGTTTGTTTATATCCACTGAAGACATGATGTGTTCCACTCTTTCATTTAGATGTCGTTAAATTTGTGTATAACATATCAAATAATTAGTCAATAGGGTATTTATGTGAGATATTAATAACTAAGAACTAATTTATGTTACTCTGGTCATTACTAGCTAGGAAATGATCCTAGAAGACATATATAGTAATGTTTCCAACATTTTTTGTATGTTCATGTTAGAGGTGTACAAAATAAAGAACTTGTAGTTTAAATCCCCTGTAGAAGAATAGAAGAATGTTGATGTCATGCATCTGCTACTTTGCTAGAAATGGTGAACTGTTTGTTTATATCCACTGAAGACATGATGTGTTCCACTCTTTCCTTTAGATGTCGTTAAATTTGTGTATAACATATCAAATAATTAATCAATAGGGTCTTTATGTGATATATTAATAATTAACAACTAAATTATGTCACTCTGGTCATTACTAGCTAGGAAATGATCCTAGAAGACATATATAGGAATGTTTCCAACATTTTTTGTATGTTCATGTTAGAGGTGTACAAAATAAAGAACTTGTAGTTTAAATCCCCTGTAGAAGAATAGAAGAATGTTGATGTCATGCATCTGCTACTTTGCTAGAAATGGTGAACTGTTTGTTTATATCCACTGAAGACATGATGTGTTCCACTCTTTCCTTTAGATGTCGTTAAATTTGTGTATAACATATCAATTAATTAATCAATAGGGTCTTTATGTGATATATTAATAATTAACAACTAAATTATGTCACTCTGGTCATTACTAGCTAGGAAATGATCCTAGAAGACATATATAGGAATGTTTCCAACATTTTTTGTATGTTCATGTTAGAGGTGTACAAAATAAAGAAATTGTAGTTTAAATCCCCTGTAGAAGAATAGAAGAATGTTGATGTCATGCATCTGCTACTTTGCTAGAAATGGTGAACTGTTTGTTTATATCCACTGAAGACATGATGTGTTCCACTCTTTCCTTTAGATGTCGTTAAATTTGTGTATAACATATCAATTAATTAATCAATAGGGTCTTTATGTGATATATTAATAATTAACAACTAATTTATGTCACTCTGGTCATTATTAGGAAATGATCTTAGAGGACATATATAGGAATGTTTCCAACATTTTTTTTTGTATGTTCATGTTAAAGGGGTACAAAATAAAAAAATTGTAGTTTAAATCCCCTCTAGAAAGATAGAAGAATGTTGATGTCATGCATCTGCTACTTTGCTAGAAATGGTGACTGTTTGTTTATATCCACTGAAGACATGATGTGTTCCACTCTTTCCTTTTGATGTCGTTAAATTTGTGTATAACATATCAAATAATTAGTCAATAGGGTCTTTATGTGAGATATTAATAACTAAGAACTAATTTATGTTACTCTAGTCATTACTAGCTAGGAAATGATCTTAGAGGACATATATAGGAATGTTTCCAACATTTATTGTATGTTCATGTTAGAGGTGTACAAAATAAAGAAATTGTAGTTTAAATCCCCTGTAGAAGAATAGAAGAATGTTGATGTCATGCATCTGCTACTTTGCTAGAATTGGTGAACTGTTTGTTTATATCCACTGAAGACATGATGTCTTCCGCTCTTCCCTTTAGATGTCTTTAATTTATGTATAACATATCAAATAATTAGTCAATAGGGTCTTTATGTGAGATATTAATAACTAAGAACTAATTTATGTTACTCTGGTCATTACTAGCTAGGAAATGATCCTAGAAGACATATATAGGAATGTTTCCAACATTTTTTGTATGTTCATGTTAGAGGTGTACAAAATAAAGAAATTGTAGTTTAAATCCCCTGTAGAAGAATAGAAGAATGTTGATGTCATGCATCTGCTACTTTGCTAGAAATGGTGAACTGTTTGTTTATATCCACTGAAGACATGATGTGTTCCACTCTTTCCTTTAGATGTCGTTAAATTTGTGTATAACATATCAATTAATTAATCAATAGGGTCTTTATGTGATATATTAATAATTAACAACTAATTTATGTCACTCTGGTCATTATTAGGAAATGATCTTAGAGGACATATATAGGAATGTTTCCAACATTTTTTTTTGTATGTTCATGTTAAAGGGTACAAAATAAAGAAATTGTAGTTTAAATCCCCTGTAGAAGAATAGAAGAATGTTGATGTCATGCATCTGCTACCTTGCTAGAAATGGTGAACTATTTGTTTATATCCACTGAAGACATGATGTGTTCCGCTCTTCCCTTTAGATGTCTTTAAATTTGTGTATAACATATCAAATAATTAGTCAATAGGGTCTTTATGTGAGATATTAATAACTTAGAACTAATTTACGTTACTCTGGTCATTACTAGCTAGGAAATGATCCTAGAAGACATATATAGGAATGTTTCCAACATTTTTTGTATGTTCATGTTAGAGGTGTACACAATAAAGAAATTTAAGTTTAAATCCCCTGTAGAAGAATTGAAGAATGTTGATGTCATGCATCTGCTACTTTGCTAGAAATGGTGAACTGTTTGTTTATATCCACTGAAGACATGATGTGTTCCACTCTTTCCTTTAGATGTCGTTAAATTTGTGTATAACATATCAAATAATTAGTCAATAGGGTCTTTATGTGAGATATCAATAAATAAGAACTAATTTATGTTACTCTGGTCATTACTAGCTAGGAAATGATCTTAGAGGACATATATAGGAATGTTTCCAACATTTTTTGTATGTTCATGTTAGAGGTGTACAAAATAAAGAAATTGTAGTTTAAATCCCCTGTAGAAGAATAGAAGAATGTTGATGTCATGCATCTGCTACTTTGCTAGAATTGGTGAACTGTTTGTTTATATCCACTGAAGACATGATGTCTTCCGCTCTTCCCTTTAGATGTCTTTAATTTATGTATAACATATCAAATAATTAGTCAATAGGGTCTTTATGTGAGATATTAATAACTAAGAACTAATTTATGTTACTCTGGTCATTACTAGCTAGGAAATGATCCTAGAAGACATATATAGGAATGTTTCCAACATTTTTTGTATGTTAATGTTAGAGATGTACAAAATAAAGAAATTGTAGTTTAAATCCCCTGTAGAAGAATAGAAGAATGTTGATGTCATGCATCTGCTACTTTGCTAGAAATGGTGAACTGTTTGTTTATATCCACTGAAGACATGATGTGTTCCACTCTTTCCTTTAGATGTCGTTAAATTTGTGTATAACATATCAAATAATTAATCAATAGGGTTTTTATGTGATATATTATTAATTAACAACTAATTTATGTTATTCTGGTCATTACTAGGAAATGATCTTAGAGGACATATATAGGAATGTGTCCAACATTTTTTGTATGTTCATGTTAGAGGGGTACAAAATAAAGAAATTGTAGTTTAAATCCCCTATAGAAGAATAGAAGAATGTTGATGTCATGCATCTGCTACTTTGCTAGAAATGGTGAACTGTTTGTTTATATCCACTGAAGACATGATGTGTTCCACTCTTTCCTTTAGATGTCGTTAAATTTGTGTATAACATATCAAATAATTAATCAATAGGGTCTTTATGTGATATATTAATAATTAACAACTAATTTATGTCACTCTGGTCATTATTAGGAAATGATCTTAGAGGACATATATAGGAATGTTTCCAACATTTTTTTGTATGTTCATGTTAAAGGGTACAAAATAAAGAAATTGTAGTTTAAATCCCCTGTAGAAGAATAGAAGAATGTTGATGTCATGCATCTGCTACCTTGCTAGAAATGGTGAACTGTTTGTTTATATCCACTGAAGACATGATGTGTTCCACTCTTTCCTTTAAATGTCGTTAAATTTGTGTATAACATATCAAATAATTAATCATAGGGTCTTTATGTGATATATTAATAATTAACAACTAATTTATGTCACTCTGGTCATTACTAGGAAATGATCTTAGAGGACATATATAAGAATGTTTCCAAGATTTTTTGTATGTTCATGTTAGAGGGGTACAAAATAAAGAATTTGTAGTTTAAATCCCTTGTAGAAGAATAGAAGAATGCTGATGTCATGCATCTGCTACTTTGCTAGAAATGGTGAACTGTTTGTTTATATCCACTGAAGACATGATGTGTTCCACTCTTCCCTTTAGATGTCGTTAAATTTGTGTATAACATATCAAATAATTAATCAATAGGGTCTTTATGTGATATATTAATAATTAAGGACTAATTAAGAGATAATGAATCAACAGGGTCTGCATGCTTTCCTATTTATGTACTTTGTCAAAAAGCATCTAACTACATTCTGTTAATTGTACAAAATTCAAGGATCGATCCAACAACACTAATGGTGAATTGGAAAAACTTGAGTTCGAACTTAAAGAGTCGAGACTTCTTCGGGATGCAACAAATGAACAAGTTAAGGCCCTCTTCTTGAAGTTTGAAGAATCAGAGAAAAAACTTGATCTACTTATAGATCATCTATCTACACTTGGACCACCGTTACCACACCAACTTAATGCTCCGGCATCTACAGAGGTGAATTCTTTACATCACAACTTAATCATACTATTCTCAAGTACCTTATAATAACATACACTCTTGTTCATGAAGAACACAATCCGGATGAACTCTTGTTCCTGAAGAACACAAATAGATGCAAGTTCCTGGTACATAAGAATATATACCCCATGTAAGAACAAAGTTATGAGTTAAATGGGGCCCTGC
>JBCNJP010005000.1:0-36604 GCA_039602395.1 Deinandra increscens subsp. villosa | reverse complement strand
TTTAAGCTTTTTCACTTGCAAGACACTCACAAAGTTAAGATTACATCGTACAATAGGTGATTGTACTCGCTGGGAGTTCCCGTGTAGTGTTAGTCTTCCCTGTCTGAAAACCCTTGACATAGTTGTTTATTCCAATCCATTTGTCAATGCGTTTAGAATCATCAATGGCTGCCCAATACTTGAAACTTTATCTTTGGAAGGTCAATTATTGTGGGGAATATATGAAGATTACATATTCAGTATACCTACTTTGAAACGACTGAGACTAACATTAAGAAATGTGATGCCTGTCAGCAGAGTTGTTTTAGACGTACCAAATCTTGAATATTTGTTTGTTGGTGCACGATTGTCCATTTTTGTAATGAAAGACATGTCATCTCTGGTGGAGGCGTCTATATCAGTTTCATACTTAAGTTTTGATTATCTATTGGCTGAACTTCTAAAGGGATTAAGTGGAGTTAAATCACTTTCTATTCATGCTAATTGTTTCGCTTACTTCGGCGACTCCTTATATGTAGGTCCGCCTATTTTTACGAATATGAAACACATGGAATTCAAGGGCTTTCCTTATTCCTCACTAATCCCTCAATTTCTTGAAAGGTCTCCTCTCTTGAAACATTTGTGTATTGAAAACATAGAGGATCAGGTTTGACTTTTTTTTCTTTATAACTTGTTTAAATTTATTTATCTCTATACTATTGTTGACTGTTGTATTATTTTTCTTATCTTGTGTGTGTTTAAAACAAAAGGTTGAAGAATTTATCTGGCTTGAACCGTGGGTTGTTCCGGCTTGTATGATCACAACTCTTTCAACCATCAAGTTTTTAAAATGCAAAGGGTTGGAATGTGATATACAGCTTCTGGAGTACATGTTGGAGAAGTCAAAGGTTTTGAAGACGGTAACAATCACTTGGGAAAGCTTATCCATAGAAGAAGAAACTCGGTTGCGTTCAAAGTTGCTTAAGGTTCCAAGGGCTTCCCCGTATTGTGAAATCAGTATTCTCTGAATTGTTCTCCATCTACTGTAGTTAATTAAGTATCTTTTTGTTAAATGAACCATATTCAGTGGCATGTATCCATCCTTAGTTTTTGAAACTGCAAACCATTTACTTAATTTATTTTTTGTGTTTCTTTCAATGGTTCTTGGTTTACCCCAGAACCAAAAGTGGCCTAATGTCTCTAGCAAAGGAACAAGTTGGTAATAGATCAATGGTCTGAATTCACCACCTGACCTGCAGTTAATCAGGTGTGTTTTCATCTCTGATTTCACTACCTGTGAGGGTTGTAACCAAATCATTGTTGCATATTTTTGACTGAATCTTAGGACCTCTGGCGATTTTTCTATCAATTTCGTACCAAAGGCATTTAGACGATTTTGATAATATGGTATGGTACTCTGCGTTGAGCTTTTAAAGGGATTAAATGCATGCCCTCTAACTCTAAGTTTAAAATATAAGTTTTGAGTTTCTTATTTGTTGACGTGGCAACACCAGTGCAAGTGGCAAGTTATGTGACATATTTATTTATGCTTATTTCTTTTATTTGGGTGTGCATGTTTTATGTTCACGTTAGTTAGTCTCAGTCAAAGAATAATGGATCATGCCCTCCTTATTTGCAGGTTAGTTAGCTAATAGTGTGGTAGTGGTTATTTAGCTTTTCCTTAAGTAATTTCGTTATATATATTTCCTGCACTTGTAAGTTGTTTCAATCATCGGAAATAAAAACACAGAAAAGAGCAAGCTTTAGCTCACCAAAATTATTGAGTGTGTGATTTATAGTCAACGTTCTGTTATCAATTGGTATCAGAGCCACTAAGAGAAGATGTCAGAGATGCAGCTGATCGGGGGTGTGAAAGAAACTGACGAATCAGAATTACAAAACCTGGGCCACGTATCTTTCTTCATACTTACAGGGGCAAGATCTGTGGGAGGCGGTTCAAGGCAATGATACCGTTCAGCCTACTAGGGAAACCGGAGATGGAGGGTTAAGAAAGTGGAAGATTAAAGCCGGGAAAGCCATGTTCATCTTGAAGACGACCGTTGAAGATGATCTCCTTGATCACATCAAAGACGCAACGAGCCCCAAAGTTGCATGGGATACGTTGGCGGAAGTCCTGTCCAAGAAGAATGATGCCCGTCTCCAATTATTAGAGAACGAGTTACTCTCTTTGACCCAGAAGGATCTGTCCATTGCCCAATTCTTTCACAATGTCAAGGCTTTGTGTCGGGAAATAGCGGATCTCGATCAACAATCTGTCATAAGTGATGCTCGAATGAAGCGTATAATTATACACAGGTTGAAAGCGTAGTATAGGAGCTTTGTAGCGGCTGTACAGGGCTGGCTCACGCAACCTTCATTGAGCGAATTTGAGAATCTCTTGGCTAGCCAAGAAGCTCTTGCCAAGAAGATGGGAAGTGTGTCTATTGGGTCATCGTCATCATCAGGTTCCTCATGATGTTAGTCCAATGTGTCGTCTTTATTGTTATTAATTTGTCATATTTAGTTATAATAACGGTTGGATTACATTACATTTACACGGGTTTTATGTTTTGAGGTACCATAAGCTTAATGAGCTAAAATGGAGCTGCTATGAGGAAATCAGAAGCTGACTGGTACAGGGATCGAGAAATGAGCGGGAACGAGTGAAGACTTAGAAGAAAATCAAGAAAAGTTCCTGAGTTTCAATTCAGGGCGGTACGCCCAGGAGTACAGAAATCAGGGCGATACGCCCTAAAGTTTAGAGAAGCAAACGAGATTAGAGATCCGGGCGGTACGCCCAGAATTGCATATTTTGGGGCGGTACGCCCCAAATCGGTCGACAGAAGATTTTATTAGGGTTTAGTATTTAAACTTGTAAAAGAAGTTAACTTGTGATCATCTTCATTCCAGACGACCAGAGCTTTAGGGTTTGCGATTTTCATCCTTGTTTTGGAGATTTGGAAGCAATTGAATCATTCGGTACAGTTTTTAATGCATTATTCATTCATAATCATGTTTGTTGAATTAGCTATGTATGGCTAATCACCTCTAACTGCTTTTGGTGATTGGTTGGTAAAATCGTTCTATTCCTAATCGATTACTCAACTAGTTGTTCCGGAATCCTTGCAACCGTTGAACACCCGCATGCTAAATTGTTTAATCTAACTAGTAACCTAGGGTTTTAGTGGTCCCCTGACATGATCTAGCACTTTCTTGCGGCAGGACTAATCAACCCATTAGGAACTTAGGTTATTAGGTCAAGGAGGCAATTGGGGGGCATGTCTATGTGTCACTGGTAAGTAATTAGGTTTTACCTAGATCGGTAGCCAACCAGGATCCAAAAGTGGTTAGCTTTGTCTCATTTGATAGTTCAATTAAGTTTTTAGTTTAAAGATAGTTAATTTAGTAATTAATTCACCCAACAACTCAAAACAGCTAAGTGGCAAAGTAGGTAATGTTAGGTTAATCAGTAATTTTAGTTAATTTAGTTAATCAGTTAATCAATTTCCACATATTCCCTTGGTTCGATAACCCTAGCTTCCACTACTACAAATTTAATCTAAGTTGGGGATTTGAAACGGCCTGACAAACCGTTATCAAATAGGAGTCGTTGCCGGGGAATTAGTGCGCTTTTTGATTAGTTGATTTTTATTATTTCATTTGCATTTTTAGTTAATTTTTCAAAAAATCCAAAAATAGAGTCTTTTCATTCCAGTAATTAATTTCTGCATCTAAAAAAAATTTATTTTTTGTCGAATTTCACTTTTGGGCGGTACGCCTGAGAATTCCAATTCCTGGGCGGTACGCCTGAGAATTCCAATTCCTGGGCGGTACGCCTTGGAGCATTTTTCACAGAAAGTTTTTCAATTTTTGACCGTCCAAGTTTTGATTTTTTCTGTTCTATTGCATTATTTACACCCCCTGGAACAGTGCTGCGTAATTGGTTTGCTCTTTTATGACTGATTTTATAGGTTTTAGGTGATTGTGTATGCATACGCGGCATTCCCGCAAGACCTCACCGTTGATCTACAATCCAGAGATTGAGAGAACAGCTCGGCAGAACCGAGCAGAGCAGAGAAACAGAAGAACCATGGAGGGCCAAAATCCAAACCCCAACCAAAATGCCAACATCCACCAAAACCCAAATCCAAATCAGAACCCGAACCCAAATGATAACATCAACCAAGACCCAATTCCCAACCAACATCCACACCCAAATCAAAACCTCAATCAGGACCAACACAATCCACAAAACCAAGCCCAGAATGAACCAGTGAACCCCGCCATGCCACAAAACATTCCTCCGGTTCATATCCCACCATTTCGGGTACATGGGCACGACTCTCTTCCATCCTTGTCTCCGAAATCCTCACACCATGATGAGGAAGGTTATCACTACCGGGTTAGGTATCCAGAACAACCCATCTTCTGCGAGGCACCACGACAACCCATATTCCACCAGGCCCCACAACAACAACCCCCACCACAACCATTCCGACAAGCTAACCAACCCCAATTCCGACAAAACCCAGTGTATGAGGAACAGGATTGGCAAAGACAAGAGGAGCAGTGGGGGCAAGACGGGTATGACCAAAATGAAGATGAAGACGGATATGGGTATGGAGCGGAGCCATATGTTGAAGCTCCAAGGAATCGGGCATGAGCTCCACAGCAAAATGTTGCACCACAAGCGCCAAGAGCTTCCCCCCCCCCCCCAAGAGGAGTTCCACAATTCAACAATGGGGGAGCTCGTCTTCAAATGGAAGGAGGAGTCCCAAGATTGGTAGAAAACCCGCCGGTTCAGGGGTGGCTAGTCACTTTAAGCCAATAGTCGTTCCGAGTGCATCCGCAGTAGTCACGCCAATGGGAGCTAATAGAAGAGCATTTGAGGTCCGACCTCAATATTTGAATCATTTGCCGGAATTCTATGGGAAGAGAACCGAAGAGCCATATCATCATATTCATAGCTTCGAATCCATATGCATACCTATTGGAGCCACGGGGTTCACAACAGACGATGTCAAGCTAATGCTCTTCCCGTATACCCTCAAAGATCGAGCAAGGAGATGGTTCGAAAGTCTAACCCCCGGTAGCATCTATACTTGGGTGCAAATGCAAGAAGTGTTCCTTGAAGAATACTACCCGATGAGCAAGACTAGTGAGGTCAAAGAAGAGATCCGATCCTTTCAACAACACACCGGAGAACCATTTCATGAGGCATTCACTCGGTTTAAGGATATGTTGCGCAAGTGCCCACATCATAGAATAGACACTTGGGATCTCATTAAAGCGTTTTATGATGGTCTCCTTCCTGAGGATATCCGAGACTTGAACTCCATCAGCAATGGAACTTTTCTGACTAAGACGGAAGAGGTGGATTGGGGGCACATAGAAAGATTGAGTGCCACATCCAAGCGGCTTGCTCAAAACGGAAGACGATCGAGATCCGCTTCGGTCAAATCGGTCGACTATGAGGCGGAGGAAAGGATAGAGAAGCTCCGCCAACAAACACTCCTCTTGGAGAAACAGGTAGCCCAAATGAAGTTGGGGGGAGTACCCGAAGAGGTGAAGGCAAGTGCGCAAATTCCAGTGTGCACTAGTTGTGGCGAGTTGGGGCATTCAGTTGGTTCTTGTTCAACCGTGGTGTAGCAGATTGAGGATGTCAATTATGTGCAAGGAGCCATGAACTCCAACACCTACCATCCTAACCTTCGCAACCACCCAAATTTCAGGTATGGTAATGCTAATAATCAATTGAATCCTAATTTTCAAAGTTCTAATGTGCAGGGTGGAGCTTCAACGCAATATCAAGGCCGGACATCTGGGTATAATCAAGGGGGCTACCAACGGAACACCTACACTCAAGGTGGAAATCCGCCCCAAGGGAGCTACCAACAAGCTCAACCGGCACCAGAAGATGGGATGCAAACGCAATTTGCCGCCTTGATGGAGAAACTGAACTCAATTGCAGATGAACAAAGGCAGCTATCCGCTAGCCACAGGTAGTTGACCGACAGAGTTCAAGGGTTTGACCGGAAGTTCGAGCTCCAAGACAAAACTATGGGAGCGGTTTAGAAACAATTGGGCCAATTGGCGGCCGAGTCATCCAAGCGGGATCCTGGAAGATTGCCGAGCGACACCACCATCAACCCACAACATCAACAAAATCAACCTTCCAGCTCGAAGAACACGCGACACG
Source organism: Deinandra increscens subsp. villosa (assembly GCA_039602395.1). Classification (NCBI taxonomy): domain Eukaryota; kingdom Viridiplantae; phylum Streptophyta; class Magnoliopsida; order Asterales; family Asteraceae; genus Deinandra; species Deinandra increscens. The sequence goes on along the minus strand of JBCNJP010005000.1, from coordinate 30,426 downwards.
TGCCAATCAACAAGATCACCACTTTACGATCAGGTAAGTCTGTAGATAATAAGGTGGGGACACCTCCACCGCAAGTTGATGGGGTGGTGGAGGATTGGGTAAGTGACGATGAAAGTGAGCCGGAAACCGACCAAACAACCCCAAAGTCAGTTGCAACCGAGTCTAGTAACCCTAGGAACACAAAAAAAAGTAACTTTTAATGAATCTGATAATAGGGTGATAGATAATGAAGTGCGTGAACAGAAAAAGTCGGTACCTTTTCCAAAAGCTTTAATTGAACCTAATCAGAAAACAACATCTAAACGGGGCCCACAACAAGATGAGATGTGGGATATTTTCAAACAAGTTAAAATCAACCTTCCCCTTTTAGATGCAATTAAGCAAATTCCGGCTTACGCGAAGTACTTGAAAGACATGTGCACTCAAAAACGGAATTACAAGATTCCGAAACAGCTTGATGCAAATGCAGATGTGAGTGCCATAATTTCAGGCATTTTGCCCAAGAAACTCCAAGATCCGGGGGCACCAATTATTTCAATTCAAGTTGGTGACTTTCAAATGACCCGTGCCCTTCTGGATCTTGGAGCGAGTGTGAGTATATTACCGGGGAGCTTGTACGACCAGTACGATTTTGGACCCTTGAAGAAAGCCGACACTACGGTGATTTTGGCTGATTTGACCCCTAAGCTCCCCCGGGGAATTTTATCGGATGTGATTGTCAAAGTCAATGAATTTTTCTATCCGGTAGACTTTTTGGTTCTTGATTATGTGTCTGTTGAAAAAACCGCTCAACCAACGGTAATTTTGGGTCGACCTTTTCTAGCTACTAGTCATTCACAAATTGATTGTAGGTCGGGTACTGTTGATATGGCTTTTGGGAACCGTAAAATGCGACTAAGTGTTTTTGGCAATGTGACTAACCCTCGGGACGACGATGAATGCTTCCGGGCTGAAATTGTTGATGGTCTTATACCTCCATTTTTTCCTTTTAATGAGGAGGATGGGACCCCCGAGGAGTTTGCTTTGTTTGGCAGGGGTTATGCAGATATGGTCAAGGAGATGGAAGCAGAAGATGAGAGCCACGAGTTGATGGCACTGAGAGACCAAAGACCACCATGGTCTGTTCAAGTGGAGAGCTTACCGGAGCATATCGACTCACAATTGAAGCCTTCACTCGAATCACCACCTTCTCTTGAACTTAAAGAACTTCCTAAACATTTAAAATATAGCTTTGTTGGAGAAAATAACACCATTCCTGTTATTATTTCTGCAGGTTTGACTAAGGAACATGAGGAAGAGCTAATGAAGGTGTTGGTGAAGCATCGGGCGGCTATTGGGTGGACAATCGCAGATTTGAGGGGAATTAGTCCATCCATAGTCATGCACAAGATCATTACCGAGGAAGGAGCAAAGCCCGCGAGAGATGCGCAAAGGAGACTTAACCCAAACATGCGTGAAGTAGTCAAGAAGGAGGTACTCAAATGGCTTGATGCAGGTATTATTTATCCTATCTCCGATAGCACATGAGTAAGTCCAACTCAAACCGTTCCTAAGAAAGCGGGAATCCAAATAGTAAGGAACGAGAAAGGTGAGGAAATAGCCACCCGACCGGTAACCGGGTGGCGAATTTGCATTGACTATAGGAAGTTGAATTCCACAACTTTCAAGGACCATCTTCCTCTACCTTTCATTGACCAAATAATTGAGAAGTTGTCCGGTCAAAAGTTTTATTGTTTTCTAGACGGTTATTCGGGGTACAACCAAATTGCCATTCACCCCGATGACCAACAAAAGACCACTTTTACTTGTCCTTATGGCACATTTGCTTTCCGGAGGATGCCATTCGGTTTGTGTAATGCCCCGGCCACTTTTCAAAGATGCATGATGGCTATTTTTTCTGATATGATCGGGGATTCACTTGAAATTTTTATGGACGACTTTTCGATTTTTGGTACATCGTTTGAGTCTTGTTTGAACCAATTAACACGAGTCTTAGAGCGTTGCATAGAAACTAATCTAGTGTTAAGTTGGGAAAAGAGCCATTTTATGGTTCAAGAGGGGATCGTGTTGGGACACGTGGTGTCAAGTCGTGGGATTGAGGTTGATAGGGCAAAAATCAAAGTAATTTCAACTTTGCCTCCTCCCACGAATGTTAAGGGCATTAGGGCATTTTTAGGTCATGCCGGTTTTTATAGGAGGTTCATAAAAGATTTTAGCAAAATTACTAAACCTCTTTGCAAACTGTTGTTAAAAGATGAAGTTTTTGATTTTAATGATGCGTGTTTTAATTCTTTTAACACTTTGAAAAATAAATTAATTGAGGCACCAGTTTTGCAAGCACCCGATTGGTCCATACCTTTTGAAATTATGTGTGATGCATCCGATTTTGCTGTGGGGGCGGTTTTGGGTCAAAGGGTAGATAAAAAACCGGTTGTGATCTATTATGCAAGTAAGACTTTAGATGGGGCTCAATTGAATTATACTACCACTGAAAAAGAGTTACTTGCAGTTGTGTTTGCTCTTGATAAGTTCAGGTCCTACATCTGGGGAAGCAAAGTGATAGTGTATTCGGACCACAGTGCGGTTCGGTACTTGATGGAGAAGAAGGATGCCAAGCCGAGGCTCATTCGGTGGATCCTTTTGTTGCAGGAATTTAATCTGGAGATTAGAGACAAGAAGGGTAGTGGGAATGTGGTGGCGGACCATTTGTCCCGATTGCCCCACATTGAAGCAGAAGAAGATGAATGGAGCATCAATGAGACTTTTCCTGATGAACAATTGTTAAGTGTTTCTCATTTGCCTTGGTATGCTCATATTGTGAATTATTTGGCTGCAGGTACAATTCCAGAACATTGGCCCAGGAGAAAGAAGGTGCATTTGAAATCCCAAGCGCACAAGTACATATGGGATGAACCGGATTTGTTCAAGTTAGGACCAGATCAAGTAATCCGGAGATGTGTACCGGAATCGGAGGTACAAGCAGTGTTGGAATTGGTTCATGCATCAGCATGTGGAGGCCACTTTAGTGGGCAGAAGACGGGTCACCGGGTTTTATCATCCGGATTGTTTTGGCCCTCACTTTTTAAAGATGTGTTATTTTTCCCCTTTAAATGTTGTTGTTTTAGGACGTAATTTCGGCACCAAATCCTGAAGATGCAGCTAATAAGAAAAAACAGGTGCTAAAACCGACACCTACTCAGAAGTCAGAAGGATGACCATCAGCTGCAATTGTCACAGACGATGCCATATCAGAAGTATGCAGATTCTGAGTCGATTGGGGGAACACAAACGCTACAACCACCGAAAGATCCAAAGATCAGAGCTGGTCCAAAACAATTCGTCACCATTAACAGTATTCAGAAGCGTAACAATGCAACCAATACCAATGTGAAGTTTGGCAAGAAGACAAGGAGCTTGGCGGCTAAAGGCAACTAGTTAGATTTTAGAAGGAAGCATATAAGTAATAACGTAATCATGGTTTATTAAATATATGTGGAATATTTTTATTTTATTTAAGAATACTTTTTTACCGCTTTATATATTGCCCATTTATTGGTATTATTAATTTCCCAAACATCACTATAAAGGAAATGTAATAAAATAAAGTGTCACTAAAGGTGCAACAAAATTTAAAAATAAAATATTCATGTGGTTGTAGTTCATTTTGGTCACACCTTAAATTATCTTATATCATTAAAAGGTAGCAATAATGTGATTATTAACTACATATAGTCACACTTTACTTAGTTATTAGTGTCTAAAATACATATACAGTCACTGTGTACTTAATGAATTGTGTCTAAATCTCATAAACAGTCACATTATTTTAAGAAACAGTGTTACTAAAAGTGTCTTAGGGTCATGTGTCTATGTAACAATGTGACTACAACTGACACAACAGTAACACCTAAAATGCTCCATGTGATTATAAAATGTTTGTTGGTGACAATAAAATTTGTGTAATGTCACTAGAGGTGTCGAATTATAACTTTATAGATCTAAAATTGTGTGATAACTAACTACATGCAATCACGGGGTAGATAACTAATTTGTCACTAACATACATAAAAAATCAGATTCATTGAATAAACGTGTGACTACAAGTGTCTTATGGACATGCTTTTGTGTAACATATATATGTCACTAAATGTAAATCTAAACACAAAAATTCAATGATAACGTGACTAAAGGATAAAACAGTGACACTTCTAAACATACATGTTAATGTAAAACGTTTTTGGTCACATTATAAATTTGTGTTATGTCACTAGAGGTGTCAAATTTTCACTTTATATAACTAAAATTGTGTGATAACTAACTACATATAGTCACGGGGTAGATTCTATTTTGTCACTAACATACATAAAAAATCACATTCATTGAATAAACATGTGACTACAAGTGACTTATGAACATGCTTTTGTGTAACATATGTGACTAAATGTACGGTGACACACAAAAGTTCAATGATAACGTGACTAAAGGATAAAAACAGTGACACTTCTAAAAATACATGTTTATATAACACGTTTTTTGTCACATTAAATTACGTGTTATGTCACTAAAAACAATATAATCGTCACTCTGAAATTTAAAGGTGGGTGTTTATGTGTGACCACACACCAACCAATAGTCACGCATTTCCAATTTTGTTGTTTCTAAGCATATCAAAATGGTCACACTTTTAATTTTCTCCATGTCTACATAAATTTGTGTCATCATATTGTCACACTCAAAAATTAATTTGTGTCTCTAAACCTAAACAATAGTCACACTAGAAAAAATTATCATGTGGCCAATTACCTAGAAAATATGACATACAAAACAAAAGTGATGTGATCATTTGGTGACATGTTGTCACTAATATTATAAAGATATGTCACTACAAACGCTTTATATTGACATTATTTGATAAAACTGGAAATAAATCCCTACTCTATTGTGACATCTCTAGTCTACGGTGATGAATTTTTTAGTGCTACGGTCACGCATTTTCGATGTCACCATATGTAGCCTATAATGGTTGTTCCTTTGGTGACACTTTTTGAGAAAAAAAAATCATGACTAAGTACCTATGGTGACAACTTTTATGTGTCACCGTATCCAATTTTTGTACTAGTGTTTGAGCATAGCCTTATCTCACGGCTGGGGGATCAATCAGTTGGACGTTAAGAATGCTTTCTTACACGGACATTTATAGGAGACCGTGTACATGCATCAACCGACAGGTTTTCGTGATCCTTCTTTTCCTAACCAAGTATGCAGGTTGCGCAAGTCCTTATATGGCCTGAAACAGGCTCCCAGAGCTTGGTACCAACGTTTCACAGATTATGTCTCTACTCTGGGTTTTCGACATAGCTCCTCGGATCATTCTTTATTTATTTACAGACATGGCAGGGAAGTGGCCTATTTATTATTGTATGTATACGACATCATTTTCACTACATCTTCACCGGCTCTTAAAACACAGATCATGTCTAGTCTTTTCTCTGAATTTGCTATGAAGGATCTGGGTCCCTTATCTTACTTTCTAGGCATCTCTGTCAAACGGGACTCTCAAGGGCTGTTTTTATCTCAACGGTCCTATGCGGCCGACATACTCACTCGGGCTAACATGGCGGACTGTAACCCTGTTCAGACTCCCGTGGACACCAACGGGAAACTCAGTGTGTCTGCTGGGGATTTGATCGACGATCCTACCACCTACAGGAGTCTCGCTGGCGCGCTTTATTATTTAACCTTCACTCGTCCAGACATCTCCTATGGAGTTCAGCAGATATGCATGCATATGCATGCTCCCAGGACCTCTCATCTTCTTGCTTTGAAGCGCATTCTTCGCTATCTGAAAGGTACTATGGATTTGGGATTATACATGACTAGAGTCACTTCTTCTTCTATTCTCGCCTATACAAACGCCGACTGGGCAAGGTGTCCGAACACGAGGCGCTCCACCTCGGGGTACTGCGTTTACTATGGTGACAATCTTATTTCATGGTCCTCTAAACGACAGTCCACAGTTTCTCGCTCCAGCGCGGAGGCCGAGTATCGGGGAGTCGCTCATGTGGTGGCTGAAATTTGCTGGTTACGAAACTTACTACTTGAACTCGGCGCTCCGCCCCGGCGCACGTCTCTGGTCTATTGTGATAATGTCAGCGCAATCTATATGTCCGGGAATCCTATTCAGCACCAGCACACAAAACACGTCGAGATTGACATTCACTTTGTTCGAGATCAGGTCAGACAGGGACACATTCGAGTTCTGCATGTCCCTTCTCGTTATCAGTTTGCCAATATTTTCACCAAAGGCTTGCCTCGCCCCCTATTTCTCAATTTTCGAAACAGTCTCAGTCTCCGTCATCCTCCGCCTTAGACTGCGGGGGTATATTAGACTAACTATTATTTATGTATCGTTGTAAATAGTGTAGGGTGCTTTATGTAAACTTTGTAACTATAAATACGTGTGGAATACAATGGAGAGGCATACGTTTGAATTCTAACAGAAACCCACCAGTTCATGTTCTTCTTGGCCAATCTTTCCTAATATGAAGCGCTTGGAGTTTACTGGTTCTCATGATTCTGCACTAATCTGTCAATTTCTTGAAATTAAGCTCTCCCCACTTGGAACATTTGTCTATTGAAAGTTTCAAGGTTTGAAGATTTCTCTTATTTTCTTGTTCAAGTTCTTGTACCCTTTTTAACATCAGCTTCTTTTTGTCTTGTTTGTGTTATAAACAAAAGCGAGGAGAATCTAATTGGATCGAACTCGAGTTGGTTCCTGCTTGTATGCTAACAAGTCTTGCAACCAACACACTATAAAGCATAAACTCTATAATCGAGTTTCAATAACATGTTGTTGGGAATTCCCGAGTTCGACGAGTTCGAGATTTGGTTAGATGAAACTCAACGTACCATTTACCGTTTGACCGTTTGCACAACATGCGGTGAAGTTTATGACTCGAAGACTCTCACTAACCGAAGACTTGGCATTAGTGATTTTATTATTTATTGTTGTATTATTTATGTCACTAGTCACTAGTATTTACTAGTTTGCCATTGTCTAGTTAGAATATATAGTTTGGTCTTTCATTTGTGAAAGCCAGCTAGATGAGTGAATGTATGAGTGAGAGAGCTTAAGACATGAATCTTTGAAGTTGTGTGGGTTCATGAACTCTTGTTCATGAACCTATAGCATGAGTGGTGTAGGTAAACTTGTAATCGTTCAACTTCATCAATGATTATCTCTACATTATCTCGTTTATCACTACTTCTATATTATCCTCATCATCATCATCACATCTCAAACACCCAAGTAGAAGATCCGGTCCGTAATGTTCTTCCGGGTGTTCATATTTGTTCTACAAAGACGAAGCTCACAAAGTCTCCGATCCGCTTCCGCTGTGCCATCGGGGTTTGGCTTGGCTCACCGACCCCGGTTTCTACAATTGGCATCAGAGCCATGGTCGAAGAAAACGCAACAAATCGGTTGGTTTCTTCAACTTTGTGTTATCTTGCTTGTTTTTGTAACAAATAGAGATGTTTGTGTTCTTGAACTTTGTACTTTTGTGTTTGAAATGGTCACACAAAAAGGAAAAATGATGTATGAATTCATGGTAATTCATCTCAAAGTTCTTGAATTTCCTACTTTCCAGATCTTCATCGGATGAAGATTATTAAGTTAGTCATTTATTTGATTGATTTAATTGGAAAACAAATTAAAACCCAAAAAGGTGAATAGTGAAAGAAGTATAGCCCATACTTACCTCACTGACTTTTGTAAAAGTAGCAACTCTACTTCACCTTTTTGCCAACCACCCTAATCTTTTCTCTCTCATCACCAAACACTCAACCTTCTTTAATCAATTAGCAGATTTTTTTTTTTGATTATTGTTAAGTGTTTATGTTAATTTTTATTAACAAGTGATGAAGGATTAAAAGCCACGAGACTGCAGCTCGTTTTATCGGTTTTTACGGTTCTTATTTTTGAGAGAAAATGGGTTATATCACATTGGTTGTTATCCGGGTTATTGATGTTCGGTCGCTGTTCGAGATGGTTTACGGGTTTCGGAATGAAGATCGATGTCGTCGGTTGTGTATATGGATTTCCATGCGATATTAGGTTGTGGCTATTTGAAGGTATCTTGTCGTGACATGCAAAAGAAAAGAAGCATGCAGGTCTACTTTCTTGTAGTATAGTGCTACAAAAGAAAGTCAAACTTCTTCTTTATCATGTGTCAGAAATTTGTCCCAAGCCTATCTTTCCTTCTCATCGCATGTATGGTTGAGCATGAAAGAAGAAAAGCTTCCATGAAAGTCATACGAGCACCAACTGAATTGAAGATTCTCCCGTGAGAACCTATTCTCCGACCCAACTCACTGCTCAGGTTGTGGTCGTCCGAGAGATCTCTTTCCGAGGGAACACAGAAAAATTCCGAGGTAACCTAAATGTTCCGGAGTAAGTTCTTTGTTCCTGAGTATCATGATTGTTCCGGAGGAACTCGACAGTTCCGGAGAAACCCCTTGGTCGCGAATCTGCTCGCCGGAAAAGTTCCGGAGTAAACAAAAGTTCCGGAGTAACATGTTCACTCCGAAGGAACCATTTTGTTCCGACTAACCTGATGAAATTACACAGAAATGTTCCGGAGGAACTCTCGGGTCGCCGTTCAGAGGCAAGTCTGTTCCGAGGGAACTCCTCCGCTCCAAGTAAGCTAGTTCCGCAGCAACCTAAAAAGTTCCGGAGGAACTCAAAATCTCCGAGGGAACCGTTTCTGCTGAACTCGAAGGCTCCGGAGTAACTTCCCAGTTCCGGAGTAACCTGTTGATCTTCCGAAGGAGCTCGAACTATATTCCGAAGTAACTTGAAATTGTTCCGGAGTAACCGAAATACTTCCGGAGGAACTCCTTTGCTCCGAATCAACTTAGTCCGGAACTCTGCTATTTGAACCAGAATCAGGTTGGTGTTGATGCTCGAACCGCGCTAGCTGCTGCTTGTCTTCAGGTTGCCGGAAAACAGCTGAGGTGGCCGCCGGCAATAGGGGCTGCGGCTGCTGCTTCTCTCAGTGTTTTCTGTAGGGCACAAAAGAGAATACCCTTTTATTATATGACAGCTGAATGGAAATCGAATTGGGCTGAGTATTCGCTACTGGGCTGCTGAGTTATTATACATTAATTCGAATTGGGCCTGCTCATATACATTTGTATGCTGGGCTGCTGCTTCATATAAATTCTCTTGGGCCAGATTAGGTTTATGGGCAGAATTGAGCAGAAAATTAACAGTGGGCTACTGTTAAAGTTTATGAAAATTACGACAAGTCTAACGGATTGCAAGCCGTTAAATCCAACGCAACAAATTGGTGTACAACCAAGGTACACTTGTAGAATCAAACTTAATTTTCTTTTTGATACTTGCTTCGTTATAAGCAGACGTGTTTAGAAGCCGGTTCAAAATTGAAGAAAATATGCTAGTTTGAGTTTTTTCTACATTGAAGAATTTGTTTGCGATCGTTGGATTAAGTTCTAATTTTTGAAGAGTCCTTGAGCCATCGTTGTTATGGTAAAAACAAAGGCAAAGTTAGAGCTTGTGACTTGTTGAAGTAATTTATTTGAAGTGGTACTATCTTTGGGTGATGCATCGGTTTGGTATTCTTGGCAAGTATTTTCAAGACGGTTGAATTATGGGATTAATTCTCTAATTTTTCTTTGATCCTTTATCTTGTTTACCTTTAACTACACTTAGGATGATGCTGGCATCCTTAAACATAGTGTGCATGTTATTTGTGGTAAACACCCTAACGGGCCTTTTTATTGCTTTGGGGCTAGAAGAAGAACAATTCTTTATCTTAGGGGGAGCTTCACAAAGGAGAATGGTTAAATGAATGACTTGAAACCGTATGAAGATTTTCTTGAAGTCAAGTTGCAAGAATACAAGAGAACCGATTGTCACAAGAGTTGAGTTGTTTATCCGCTTGTTCATCAACCAAATAGGGTGAGATTGTTGGGAATTCCCGAGTTCGACGAGTTCGAGATTTGGTTAGATGAAACTCAACGTACCACTTACCGTTTGACCGTTTGCACAACATGCGGTGAAGTTTATGACTCGAAGACTCTCACTAACCGAAGACTTGGCATTAGTGATTTTATTATTTATTGTTGTATTATTTATGTCACTAGTCACTAGTATTTACTAGTTTGCCATTGTCTAGTTAGAATATATAGTTTGGTCTTTCATTTGTGAAAGCCAGCTAGATGAGTGAATGTATGAGTGAGAGAGCTTAAGACATGAATCTTTGAAGTTGTGTGGGTTCATGAACTCTTGTTCATGAACCTATAGCATGAGTGGTGTAGGTAAACTTGTAATCGTTCAACTTCATCAATGATTATCTCTACATTATCTCGTTTATCACTACTTCTATATTATCCTCATCATCATCATCACATCTCAAACACCCAAGTAGAAGATCCGGTCCGTAATGTTCTTCCGGGTGTTCATATTTGTTCTACAAAGACGAAGCTCACAAAGTCTCCGATCCGCTTCCGCTGTGCCATCGGGGTTTGGCTTGGCTCACCGACCCCGGTTTCTACACATGTCTACATAGAGGATAAGGAACCATGTTGTATCACCGATATTAAAATCTGAATAAAATTACAGACTAATTGTTTACACATAGCTATATACTTGAGATATACATGACAGCTAGTTCCACACTTAAATTTTTAATCATCCATGTAAATAATTGATGTTAATCCAATGTGTCGTCATTATTATGCTTATATTATCTTATTTAATAACAATAATGGTTGGATTACATGGCATTTTCATGGGTTTTTGTATTGTGAGGTACCACGAGCTTAAGTAGCTAACAATGGAGTTTTATGAAGAACTGGAAGCTGCTGGTACAAGGATCGAGAATTGAGCGGGAACGAGTGAAGACTTAGAAGAAATTGAAGAAAGTTCCTGAGATCCAGATCTGGGCGGTACGCCCAAAAGAGAAGAAATCAGGGCGGTACGCCCTAAAAGTTAGATATGCGGCCGAGATTATCAATCCGGGCGGTACGCCCAGAATTCCCCATTTTGGGGCGGTACGCCCCGATTCAGTCGGCAGAAGTTTTAGATTAGGGTTTTCTATTTAAACTTGTTCTTTAAGTTTTGTCATTGATTCATCTTCATTGTGCGACCAGAGCAGTAGGGTTTACGAATTCCACCTTGTTTTGGAGCTTTTTGAGAGATTTCAATCATTCGGTACGTTAGTTTTATGCAATCTTTCAATAAAATCATGTTTGTTTCATTAGCCATGTCCGGCTAATCCACCACTAACCGCTTTTGGTGATTGGTTGGTGGATTCGTTCTATGATTAACCTATTTCTTAACTAGTTATTCCGGAATACTTGCTACCGTTGAATACCTACATGCGGAATTGTTAAAATTAACTAGTAATCTAGGGTTTTAGTGGTCCACTGTTTATTGATCTAGCACTTTCTTGCGGCAGGACTAATCAGCCCATTAGGAAACTAGGTTATTAGGTCAAGGAAGCAATTGGGGGGCATGTCTATGTGTCACGGTTAAGGAATTAGGTTTTTCTAGATCGGTAGCCAACCAGGATCCAGAAGTGGTTAGATTTGTCTCATTTGATAATTCAAGTAATTTTCTTGGTTAAAGTTAGTAACTTTGTTAGTTAAATCATCCCAACAAACCAAAACAGCTAAGTGGCAATTTTAGATAATCTTAGGTTAATCAGTAATTTAGCTTAATTTAATAATCAATTAGTCAATTTCCACATATTCCCTTGGTTCGATAACCCTAACTTACCACTACTACAAATCAATCTAGTTGGGGATTTGAAACGGCCTGACAAACCGTTATCAAATTGGCGCCGTTGCCGGGGGATTAGTGCGCTTTTTGATTTGCTGATTTGTATTAAATTTGCAATTTTTGTTTCATTTTTCAAAAAATTCAAAAAACCCAAAAATAGTGTTTTTTATTTAATTAATTACTTTCTGCAAAAAAAAAAAAATATTTAATTTTTGCCGAAATTCAATTTTGGGGCGGTACGCCTGGAAATTTTAATTCCTGGGCGGTACGCCTTGGGCACTTTTTCACAGAAAGTTTTGAGATTTTTGACCGTCCAAGTTTCGATTTTTTCTGTTTTATTGCATTATTTACACCCCCTGGAACAGTGCTACGTAATTGGTTTGCTCTTTTGTGACCAATTTTGCAGGTTTTAGGTGATTGTGCATGCATACGCGGCATTCCCGCAAGACCTCTCCGTTGATATACAATCCAGAGATTGAGAGGACAGCTCGGCAGAACCGAGCAGAACAAAGAAACAGAAGAGAGATGGAGGGCCAGAATCCAATTCCCAACCAACCACAAAACCAAAACCGAAACCAAGATCAGAACCCAAATCCCAACCAAAACCCAAACCCAAATGAGAACCTCAATCAAAATCCCAACCAACCACAGAACCAAGGCCAGAATGAACCAGAAAACCCTGCCATGCCACAAAACATTCCTCCGGGTCATATTCCACCATTTCGGGTGCACGGGCACAATTCTTTACCATCCCTTTCCCCTAAATCTTCATACCATGAGGAGGACGGTTACCACTACCAGGCTAGACAACCAAGTCCACCTCGCCAACAACAACCACCCTTATTCCGCCGAGCCCCACCACAACAACCTCCACCACCACAAAACCACTTTCGACAAAATCCTGTGTATGAGGAGCAGTGGGGGCATGATTGGTATGACCCAAATGAAGATGAAGATGGATATGGGTATAGAGAGGAACCACAACATGAGCTACCACGAAATCGGGCACGAGCTCCACAGGCTAATGTTGCCCCACACGGAAGAAGAGCTTCCCCCAAGAGGAGTTCCACAATTCAACCATGGGGGAGCTCGTCTTCAAATGGAAGGAGGAGTCCCACGATTGGTAGAAAATCCGCCAGTTCAGGGAGTGGCTAGTCACTTTAAGCCAATCGTTGTACCGAGTGCATCTGCGGTAGTCACACCAATCGGAGCAAACAGACGAGCTTTTGAGGTTCGACCTCAATACTTGAGTCATCTACCAGAATTCTACGGGAAAAGAACCGAAGAACCATATCATCACATTCATAGCTTCGAGTCAACATGCATACCTATTGGAGCAACGGGGTTCACACAGGACGAGGTCAAGCTAATGCTTTTCCCGTATACCCTCAAAGATCGAGCAAGGAGATGGTTCGAGAGTCTAACTCCCAGTAGCATCTATACTTGGGTGCAATTGCAAGAAGTGTTCCTCGAGGAATACTTCCCGATGAGCAAAACCAGTGAGGTGAAAGAAGAGATCCGGTCCTTCCAGCAACACACCGGGGAACCATTCCATGAGGCATTCACTCGGTTCAAAGACTTGTTGCGCAAGTGCCCACATCATCGAATCGACACTTGGGATCTCATCAAGGCATTTTATGATGGTCTCCTCCCAGAAGACATCAGAGATCTGAACTCCATCAGCAATGGGACATTCCTAACCAATACGGAAGAGGTAGATTGGGGGCACATGGAGAAGTTGAGTGCCACATCAAAAAGGCTTGCTCAGAATGGGAGAAGATCGCGATCCGCATCTGTCACACCCCCAATTCCCACTAACGGAGTTTAACCGTGTGGGGTGTGAACCAGACCAGGACCCGAGTCATTAGTTACATTAAACATAAGTTGAGGGTTCAAAATGTAAATATATTTCCAAACGGGAAATATCAATCAGAGTTAAAGTTTAGCGGAAACTCGTGAAAGTCATGTTGCGCAAAAACAAGCGCCCGATAAGTAAATACCAGTTCAAGTTGAAAAAGTTTTGAAAATGAATTCCCAAAATAAAAGGTTTAGCCAACGTGCGTGCCCAAAATCAGATTCTCCTAGCGTCCTGCAAAGCATGCATAAGAGCAAGTGTCAACTAATGTTGGTGAGTTCACATAAGCACATAAGTATAACTAGTATAGTTATGCAGTACGAATACAACAGTTTTTATTCGTATGTAAGCATGTATATTAACAGTACAATCCATATCGTAGGTAGCGAGCCTAAGTTCATGTCACTAAAACATTCGCAACCGAAGCTGACCAATTAGTTGTAGGAATAATTCCTTACGTGGTTTGCTTTCCCCGTGTCTACTCGATCACGGTAAGTTTAGGCTGACATTGTCCTCAGTCCGACCGCCAGTCGGGTGGTGCATCTCGTGCCCGCTGAGTGGGGTTTGTCAGACCCCAGTAGTACTACCCAATATCCCCTCGCTATAAACTATTAACGGTTCGATAAGTAAGGACTTTCAAAGATAAGCATTTTACGTGAACATGTGATATATGTTGGATTTCTACTTTAATCATACATAAACGTTGTTGTGTTATCACCCTAACCCGGGTGTAACGTGTTTGCGTGTGTTATCGTCCAAACCCGGACGTAACGTAAAAGGATGTGAAACTCACCTTAGGGTGCGCTGCTACAAATTTAGTTAGACTTCCGAGTCTTGCGTAATTACCGAGCACCTATCGATTTTACATACGTAAGTGTGTGTTTGCACATGAGTAACATAGCCTAGACGACAGTATTGATATCAAGTAATTCCAAATATGACGTGGGTGATAAATCTCCACACGTGATAAAAATCGTTTATTCAAATCGAGTTAGTGACGACGTTTAACCGAAAACACAAAAGACAATAAAAAATGCGGATAAATATATAATCTTCTACAAACCCTGAATAGTGGAAATGCATGCTTATGCGTATAGGTAGATGTATTTATAGATATTAAATATGTGTATATATATATTTGTTTATAAACCCGAGCATAAGAAATGTTTATATCACGAACTGCGACCAAATAATATTCGTATACGTATATATATGTATATATATATATATATTCATAAACATAGGGGTTGATAAAACGTACGTTTTATTTTTATTTATTATTTCGTTTTCTCAAATACGTTTATTTATATATTTTCTCAAATAGGTATTCCTTATGATTTTATTATCAAATAATCAATATTTTCCAAATTATATAAACTGACGAGAGAAAACGGAGGCAACGATGTTTACGAGGTTTTCTACGGATCCAAAATCATAAGAGGAAATGAAGATTACTCACAAGGATTTTTAAATTCTTTAAAAAAAAAAAGAAAACAGTGAAAATGGTGGTCATGGGACTCGAACCCATGACCTGATGTTTAGAATGCAGCGCCTTGGCCACTAGGCTGAGGGCTTGGTTTGTAAACAAACTGGAAAATAATGACTTTATACACTCAGTAGTGCAGAACTGGTTCCATGAAGCATAACAGAAAAATAAAAACGCAGTGGGTGGGATTAGAACCCACGACCTCTTTGATCTATACACATGACTCTACCATTGCGCTGGAGCATCCTTATGTTTAAGAGTTGCGAACAGAATACTTATATCTAGACCCGTCGCGATTCCATCTTCTTCCACATAACTCCGGTGGCCGGAGTTTTATTCCGGTCACCGGAAAATCGCAAAACCAGAAGCAAAGTAAAGATAAACGTGCGATTTACTTAAGGGAGTGATTACCTCGAGTCGGAGATGAGTTGTGACGCGTTTTTGAAGCCGAAACAAAACCGAAAAACCTCGAACCGGACTTCCTAACAGTGCTCCGTTCCCAAATCCCTTGCCTCGGGGTTACCCAACAGGGGACTACGATCTTAGTGATGTATGAAACGGATGATGGAACAGCGGCAGTTGGCCGGATTTCGAGTTCGCCGGAGAACTCACAAAACAAGAAAAAAAACGAGCGAGGGAGTCTGAGAGAGTTCGAGAGGCTGTTTTGGTGACAATCAAATGAGGTCGAAACCTCCTCATGATTACAGATTAAGACCGATCATCTGGAAGGGAGATTGTAACCGATGGATTCAATTCGAGTTAATACGGTGATTGATTACCGATCGTGGGGGCTGTACAATTCGCGTGTAAAATTGACTTTGGTCAATTGACAGAATTGGTCCTTCAATAGTTCACGAAAAAGGGAGCCAAGTTTTATGGAATTACAGGATGGCCCTTACAGGTTTTGGTTGCTTTAAGAGAAGTTTAAAAATGGCAAGGTTGGTCCCTAAAGTGTTAGTTAACCCTAACGGGGCTAACGAAAAACATAAACGATAGACATACAAGTGTATACATTACAACACCATATAACGCGTAACGTTTATGATGAACATTAAATTAAACGACCATATAAAATCGTAGATTACAATCTCTAATTATCCGTTTAAATTCACATAAAATCATAGTTATAATCCCATAACTATATGTTTTTAAATTTCTATATAATCATAGAAACGTCTCGTACGATTACGCGACACGTCTTCACATAAAATCATAAAGCAACGTGTGTATATATGCGCATATATATGTCACATAAATAATAAATATACTTGTCACATAAAATGACAAAACGCTTTCATGAAATCATAAAATATAATTTATATAAAATTATAAATTATAATTATTCAAGTTAGTTAACCGACGTCTAGACTCATGTGCAATGTTCGTGTAACTATTCTAGTTAACCGAAGTAACGGACGTTATTGAAATATAACACAAGTTATTAACGGGTTTAACGTGGGAAATTGCCGGTTGTCACATCATCCCCTTGTTAAGGAATTTTCGTCCCGAAAATTGCCTTAAGTTGCTACGGTTTTTCTGTGGAAGGAATAGAAAAATTTTAGGGTTGCTACATCATCCCCTTGTTAAGAAAATTTTGTCCCAAAATTTAACTCATACCTTAGTTAGATGTTTACGCTTGATAAAATAGGTGAGAATATTTCTTTCTCATATGATCTTCTCGTTCCCACGTGAACTCCGGTCCACGCTTAGATTACCATCTCATTTTGACGATGGGAATTCTATATCGTTTCAGTGTTTTCTCCTCACGTCCCATAAATTCCACGGGTTGTTCGATAAATCGCAGTTGTTCATCGACTTGCAGTTCTTATAATAGAACTATAAGAGTGTCATCAGCTAAACACTCTCTCAGGTTTGAAACGTGAAATACGTTGTGCACTCCATCCAATTCAGGAGGTAGGTTTAAGCGGTAAGCCACCGGACCAATAGTTTCGGTGATCTTAAACGGTCCTACATAGCGGGGATTCAACCTCCCGCGCTTGCCAAAGCGTACGACGCCTTTCCAAGGCGAGGCTTTCAATAGTACTTTGTCGTCGTCTTTAAATTCCAAAGACCTTCGGCGTTTATCCGCATAACTCTTTTGTCTATCTCTTGCCGCTTTCATGCGGTTTCTGATTTGCACGATTCTCTCCGTGGTCTCGTGCACTAGTTCAGGTCCAGTGAGTTGACTCTCACCGACCTCGGCCCAACAGACCGGCGATCTACATTTTCGTCCGTAAAGAGCCTCAAGTGGAGCGGCTCCAATACTGGTATGGTAGCTGTTATTATAGGAGAATTCTACCAGTGGTAAATGCGTTTCCCAATTTTTCCCAAAGTCGAGCACACATGCTCTAAGCATATCCTCGAGAGTTTGGATGGTACGTTCAGTCTGTCCATCTGTTTGAGGATGATACGCGGTACTCATATCTAAGCGAGTGCCCATCGCCTCTTGTAAGGATCTCCAAAAATTCGAAGCAAATCTAGGGTCTCGGTCAGAGATAATAGATAAAGGCACTCCGTGAAGCTTGACAATCTCCTTGAGATAAATCTTTGCAAGCTTGTCTGTTTTGTCATTTTCCTTGATAACTAGGAAATGAGCGGATTTTGTTAACCGGTCAACGATAACCCAAATCATATCGTTACCGCCAGAAGTACGGGGCAATCCCGTGATGAAATCCATCGATATTTCTCCCCATTTCCATTCAGGAATTTTAGGTTGTTGCAGTAATCCTGCTGGCTTTCGATGTTCAGCTTTGACCATTGCGCACGTTAAGCACTTGCTAACATATCTAGCGATGTCAGCTTTCATATTGGGCCACCAATATCGCCCCTTTAGATCTTGATACATTTTGTCTGAACCTGGATGGATGGAATAACGGGACTTGTGAGCCTCGTCCATCACCAGTTCTCTAAGATTTCCATGCAAAGGTACCCATATACGGTCATTATAATAACGAAGTCCATCAGACTTAACTTCAGAGGTTCCATATATGTCACGTAATGATTCAGGCCCAAAATTTTCCTCCTTCAGGGCCTCTTTCGGAGCATCCCGGAGTCTATCCGGTAGCCCTGTATGGATCGTTAATTGCAGAGCTCGAACCCTTCTAGGTTTAACATGTTCCTTTCGACTCAAGGCATCAGCCAAAACGTTGGCCTTGTCTGGATGATACTTTATCGCAAGGTCATAGTCGTTTAACAATTCGACCCACCTACTTTGCCTCATGTTGAGTTCGTTCTGTTCAAATATGTGTTGGAGGCTCTTGTGATCAGTGAATAGCGTACACTTGGTACCGTATAAGTAGTGCCTCCAGAATTTCAGGGCAAATACAACAGCGCCCAACTCTAGGTCGTGATTGTGTAATTCTTCTCATGGGACTTTAGTTGCCTTGACCCGTATGCGATGACTTTACCTCTTTGCATTAATACACATCCGAGTCCCTGGATTGACGCGTCACAATAGACCTCGAAGTCGTCAATCCCATCAGGTAGAGATAATATAGGTGCAGTACAAAGTTTCTCTTTCAAAGCTTGGAAGGCTTCCTCTTCCTTGTCATCCCATCTGTACTGAACCCCTTTGTGCGTAAGAGCAGTCAATGGTTGAACTAACTGAGAAAATCCCTTTATAAAACGACTGTAGTAACCCGCTAAATCTAGGAATTGGCGAATTTCCGTAGGTGCTCTAGGGGTAGACCAATTTTTAATGGCTTCGACCTTGCTGGGTCAACGTGGATACCTTGTTCGTTGACGATGTGACCCAGAAATTGAACCTCTCGGATCCAGAAATCGCACTTAGAGAATTTTGCATAGAGTTGTTCTTCCGTTAACAATTCTAAGATTAACCGCAGGTGTTCCTCATGTTCTTCTTTTGTCTTGGAGTAGATGAGGATGTCGTCGATAAACAATATGACGAACTTATCTAAGTAGGGCTTGCACACACGGTTCATGAGATCCATGAACACGGCTGGTGCATTTGTTAGCCCAAAAGGCATGACCAAGAATTCATAATGACCGTAGCGTGTTCTGAAGGCTGTCTTTTCGATGTCCTCCTCACGGACTCGAAGCTGATGGTAACCGAACCTTAAATCAATCTTGGAATAGTAACTGGATCCTTGAAGCTGATCAAAAAGATCATCTATTCGAGAAAGAGGGTATCGATTTTTAATAGTGACCTTATTGAGTTTGCGGTAATCGATACACATTCTAAATGTGCCATCCTTCTTTTTGACGAATAGTACTGGTGCTCCCCATGGTGACGAGCTAGGTCTAATGAAACCTCTATCTAGCAGTTCTTGTAGTTGTGTGGATAGCTCATTCAATTCGTTCACCGCTAGACGATATGGTGCACGCGCGATCGGAGCTGCTCCTGGAGCGAGGTCAATCCCAAATTCTACTTGCCGATGCGGAGGCAGGCCAGGTAATTCCTCAGGAAATACCTCCGGGTAATCGCGTACGATCGGGAAATCTTCGATTTTTCTCTCCACCCTGGTTTGGTCCGTAACAGTGGCCAGGATTGCCACGTGTCCTTTCCGAAGACACTTCTGCGCTTTAAGGTATGATATGATTCCGGAGACAGCACCTCCCTTTTCGCCCTGAATTGAGAGTACTTCTCCTCCTGCTATGGGTATTCTTATGACCTTTTCTTGACAGACAATTTCCGTCTGGTGTTTGGATAGCCAATCCATGCCCACTATCACGTCGAAACTACCGATGGTAAAAGGCATAAGGTCTATACTTAGTTTATGACCAGCTAGTTCTAATGTGCAGTTTTCAACCAAGTGAGTGGTGTCAAAAAGCTTACCATTTGCTAATTCAACTGTGTACCTAGCTTTTAGTGGAGTTTGAGTAGCCTTAATCAACTCACAGAACTTAGTCGAGATAAAACTTTTCTCAGCACCAGTATCAAATAAGACATTTGCGAAGTAGTTGTTTAGAAGAAACTTACCGGTAATGACGTTGGCATTGTTTCTTGCTTCATATGATCCCATAACAAAAGCTCGCCCTTTGGCGCAATCATCACCGTTATTATTCAGATTGCTACCACCGTGGCGGTTCTGGTTCCCGCCCCCACTGTTGGTATTACTGTAGTTATAGTCACCCCTGGAATTGTTGTACCTCTTGTTTTGGCTGTGAGAGTTAGAGGATCTCCCATTGTTGTTGCCACTACCATTGTTGTTGTTGTTACTAGAGTCGTCATCTCTCTTTCGTTTCCCATCTAGGGCAGTTTTGGGGACCTTCCTGGGTGGCAACGTTCCCTGCTCTATAGCCTGGTCAGTCAGCTTATGGGCCAACCTGATAGCATTCTGCACATTTGCAGGGTTTGAGGCAATAACCATCTCCTTGATTTGTGGAGCTAACCCATCCACGTACCTTTCAATTCTTTTGAAATCAGCATCAACCATCGTAGGACATAGCACCGCGTACTCGTGGTAGCGAGCGGTGTACTCTTCAACTTTAGAACCCAACAATTTTTTTTTTTTTTTGGAACTCGATTTCCAACTTTTTGACCTGATCGCGAGGACTATACTCCCCATGATGGCATCCATGAATTCCTACCAAGTCATAGCATTCGTTGCGTCGAGCCTTAGCATTTTGATTTGCGCGTTCCACCCTGTGAGGGCAGCTTCCTCGAGTGTAGCGATTTCGCAATTGACCCGATTCGCAACTGGGCAGTTGCACATTGAGAATATCTTTTCCGATTTCTCGAGCCACCGCAGCAGACCCACGGCTCCTTCATCACCCTTGAATGTGAGCGGCTTACAATCCATGTAAGTTTTGAAGGTGCATTGAGCTGGGCTTGGATTTGTTTCATAAAATTATTTCAAAGAATAATTTTAGAGAGTGAGAAGAGAAGAAAAAAAAATGTAGTCAATTTTTTGTCTGTTTAACTTACCACCATTATTGTTTCCTTGCACTTGAGTCGCGGCGAGTGTTGTCGCGACGTTTTCATTATCAACGCTTGGATCTGGGCTGTTGTGAGGTGTTCAACCATGATTCCGTTTGTCATGAAAGACATTCCATTGATTAATATACCCAATATTAATTTCATTAAGCACTAAACAATTATTCATGCATCCATCCATCACACGACATAATTTTTAGGAACACATTGGGAAAATAAAGATGTAATATCCATTACAAAATTTAAAATCCAACCATAAGGTATCTCAGTATTTGAAAACATTCAAAATAAAATGAACATCCAGTCAAATTTATTTTAAAGTAACAAAATAGGAGAAAAGAAGACGGATTAGATCATGGATCAATAACATCTGGTTCTTCCTCCATGTCCTCTTGAGGCTCCTCCTCAAAAGGTTCTTCTTCGAAGGGTTCCTCCTCTTCTTCTTGAACAGGAGCACCTTGAACTTGCAGGGCTGCCATTTGCACCTGGAGGGTGGCGACCTGCGCCGCAAGTGTCGCGTTGGAGTGGTGAAGCATTGTATTGGAATGTTGGAGTTCAACAATTTGATGTTGTGCTAGATGCAGTTCATGCTCCAACCCTGTTGGATTGGGTTGTGACTCAAGCTCGGTGACCCTATTACGGATACCCATTACCCCCTGGTACAAGTTGTAGTGGTAGGTTTCCTGTTCCCTTTGATCGGCCCGCAATCGCTCAATTTCTCTATCGCGTGTGCGATTGCTGATGGAATTTTGTCTGGTTTCTCAAGAGTGTTGTCATAGGCGGCTATCAGTTCCGCAATGACCCGCTTCAAATCAAATGGTAGGTCAACTCTGGCCGGCACATGATACATGTCAAGCAACCGATATGTTGTCGGACTCAGCCAACTGTAATCGTTTGGTGCACGCCTATCAGGACATATGTGCTGATCCCGAAGGAAATCCATTATTGTGTACTCAGGTTGTTCAGGCTCGCGGCCTTGCTGGTTGGAGGATGATGACTGTTCGTTGGCAATTTTCTTTCCCTTACCCCTCATGTTATTGTGTGGTGCCATACTGTCAAAACCCAGACAGACACAAACAAAGGAAAATCAACCTAATGTGAGTAATCGATTTTTGGCACGCGAAAAGTGAACAGTTTTGGGAATTGTTGTAACTAATGTTCAGAAACAGTTACAGTTTAGAATTTTTGAAAATTCTAGTTCTCTGTAGGGCTGTTCACGATCCGAACCGAACCGAACGGACCTTTGCTCGTGTTTGGTTCGTTTACAAACCGATCCGAACCGAACCGAGCATTTTTTCAACCGATCCAAAATCGAACGAGCGACTTTCGATCCGAGTATTTTTCGAGCGATCATCGAGCAAATTCCGAGCGTCGCAGAACAAAAAGGAAAGTGACGTGGGTGGTGATCTGATATAACACCTTCATCCATGTTTCCAATTTTAAAACATTTTGTCCAATAACTAACACACTAGTCTTGTTTGTATTTTTTGGATCTGCTTCAGAACTATTCTTTCGCTTTCCCTTTCTAGTTGCATCAACATCTTTACTTACGTTCTCCTCATTTTTTACTTCATCAACTAACTCAAAACTCTCTCCATCACTTAATTCAACATGAGAAGTTTCGATACCATTGGATTCTTTGTGAAAAGATATTCTATATAAGAAAGAATTATACAAATATTAATAAAAACAATGACAATGGAGGAGGCTGTAGAGAATGGAAGCTACAAAGATGATAAACTAACATATTAAACTTACATCCAAAGTCAAATATTAAGTGTAAAGAATTTTTAGAATAATGGAAAATCTTAATTCCAATCCTAATTCCTTACATAACAACAATAAAATTGATAAAATAAATAATAAAAATATATAAAATAAATAACTAAATGTATATATATAAATTCGAGCGAGCATCGAGCGAGCGCACCTATGCTCATACTTGGTTCGTTTTACAAATCGAACCGAGCCGCTCGGTTCGTTTTTAAAGCGAGCGACAATCGAACGAGCATTTTCCGAATATTTTTCGAGCGAGTTCGAACGAGTTTCGAGTTTCGAACTTTTTGAACAGCCCTAGTTCTCTGCAACCAAGGGCTCTGATACCAATCTGTCACACCCCCAATTCCCACTAACGGAGTTTAACCGTGTGGGGTGTGAACCAGACCAGGACCCGAGTCATTAGTTACATTAAACATAAGTTGAGGGTTCAAAATGTAAATATATTTCCAAACGGGAAATATCAATCAGAGTTAAAGTTTAGCGGAAACTCGTGAAAGTCATGTTGCGCAAAAACAAGCGCCCGATAAGTAAATACCAGTTCAAGTTGAAAAAGTTTTGAAAATGAATTCCCAAAATAAAAGGTTTAGCCAACGTGCGTGCCCAAAATCAGATTCTCCTAGCGTCCTGCAAAGCATGCATAAGAGCAAGTGTCAACTAATGTTGGTGAGTTCACATAAGCACATAAGTATAACTAGTATAGTTATGCAGTACGAATACAACAGTTTTTATTCGTATGTAAGCATGTATATTAACAGTACAATCCATATCGTAGGTAGCGAGCCTAAGTTCATGTCACTAAAACATTCGCAACCGAAGCTGACCAATTAGTTGTAGGAATAATTCCTTACGTGGTTTGCTTTCCCCGTGTCTACTCGATCACGGTAAGTTTAGGCTGACATTGTCCTCAGTCCGACCGCCAGTCGGGTGGTGCATCTCGTGCCCGCTGAGTGGGGTTTGTCAGACCCCAGTAGTACTACCCAATATCCCCTCGCTATAAACTATTAACGGTTCGATAAGTAAGGACTTTCAAAGATAAGCATTTTACGTGAACATGTGATATATGTTGGATTTCTACTTTAATCATACATAAACGTTGTTGTGTTATCACCCTAACCCGGGTGTAACGTGTTTGCGTGTGTTATCGTCCAAACCCGGACGTAACGTAAAAGGATGTGAAACTCACCTTAGGGTGCGCTGCTACAAATTTAGTTAGACTTCCGAGTCTTGCGTAATTACCGAGCACCTATCGATTTTACATACGTAAGTGTGTGTTTGCACATGAGTAACATAGCCTAGACGACAGTATTGATATCAAGTAATTCCAAATATGACGTGGGTGATAAATCTCCACACGTGATAAAAATCGTTTATTCAAATCGAGTTAGTGACGACGTTTAACCGAAAACACAAAAGACAATAAAAAATGCGGATAAATATATAATCTTCTACAAACCCTGAATAGTGGAAATGCATGCTTATGCGTATAGGTAGATGTATTTATAGATATTAAATATGTGTATATATATATTTGTTTATAAACCCGAGCATAAGAAATGTTTATATCACGAACTGCGACCAAATAATATTCGTATACGTATATATATGTATATATATATATATATTCATAAACATAGGGGTTGATAAAACGTACGTTTTATTTTTATTTATTATTTCGTTTTCTCAAATACGTTTATTTATATATTTTCTCAAATAGGTATTCCTTATGATTTTATTATCAAATAATCAATATTTTCCAAATTATATAAACTGACGAGAGAAAACGGAGGCAACGATGTTTACGAGGTTTTCTACGGATCCAAAATCATAAGAGGAAATGAAGATTACTCACAAGGATTTTTAAATTCTTTAAAAAAAAAAGAAAACAGTGAAAATGGTGGTCATGGGACTCGAACCCATGACCTGATGTTTAGAATGCAGCGCCTTGGCCACTAGGCTGAGGGCTTGGTTTGTAAACAAACTGGAAAATAATGACTTTATACACTCAGTAGTGCAGAACTGGTTCCATGAAGCATAACAGAAAAATAAAAACGCAGTGGGTGGGATTAGAACCCACGACCTCTTTGATCTATACACATGACTCTACCATTGCGCTGGAGCATCCTTATGTTTAAGAGTTGCGAACAGAATACTTATATCTAGACCCGTCGCGATTCCATCTTCTTCCACATAACTCCGGTGGCCGGAGTTTTATTCCGGTCACCGGAAAATCGCAAAACCAGAAGCAAAGTAAAGATAAACGTGCGATTTACTTAAGGGAGTGATTACCTCGAGTCGGAGATGAGTTGTGACGCGTTTTTGAAGCCGAAACAAAACCGAAAAACCTCGAACCGGACTTCCTAACAGTGCTCCGTTCCCAAATCCCTTGCCTCGGGGTTACCCAACAGGGGACTACGATCTTAGTGATGTATGAAACGGATGATGGAACAGCGGCAGTTGGCCGGATTTCGAGTTCGCCGGAGAACTCACAAAACAAGAAAAAAAACGAGCGAGGGAGTCTGAGAGAGTTCGAGAGGCTGTTTTGGTGACAATCAAATGAGGTCGAAACCTCCTCATGATTACAGATTAAGACCGATCATCTGGAAGGGAGATTGTAACCGATGGATTCAATTCGAGTTAATACGGTGATTGATTACCGATCGTGGGGGCTGTACAATTCGCGTGTAAAATTGACTTTGGTCAATTGACAGAATTGGTCCTTCAATAGTTCACGAAAAAGGGAGCCAAGTTTTATGGAATTACAGGATGGCCCTTACAGGTTTTGGTTGCTTTAAGAGAAGTTTAAAAATGGCAAGGTTGGTCCCTAAAGTGTTAGTTAACCCTAACGGGGCTAACGAAAAACATAAACGATAGACATACAAGTGTATACATTACAACACCATATAACGCGTAACGTTTATGATGAACATTAAATTAAACGACCATATAAAATCGTAGATTACAATCTCTAATCATCCGTTTAAATTCACATAAAATCATAGTTATAATCCCATAACTATATGTTTTTAAATTTCTATATAATCATAGAAACGTCTCGTACGATTACGCGACACGTCTTCACATAAAATCATAAAGCAACGTGTGTATATATGCGCATATATATGTCACATAAATAATAAATATACTTGTCACATAAAATGACAAAACGCTTTCATGAAATCATAAAATATAATTTATATAAAATTATAAATTATAATTATTCAAGTTAGTTAACCGACGTCTAGACTCATGTGCAATGTTCGTGTAACTATTCTAGTTAACCGAAGTAACGGACGTTATTGAAATATAACACAAGTTATTAACGGGTTTAACGTGGGAAATTGCCGGTTGTCACATCATCCCCTTGTTAAGGAATTTTCGAACCAAAATGTGTTATACTCTTGGCTAGCATTTCGACTAGTTTCACTAGTGATGAAGAATTACCTTGAACATTATCACAGTAATACGCCAACGAATTTTATGGAAACTCTATCTACACCCATCAGCATGAACCCTTTGTCATTTATTACTAATGGTACTATTGACCGTGTCATTTCCCTTCTCATGATCTGTGTACACCAAGCTTCTTATGAATGAGTGACTAATCATCTTTTGGAGAGTGTTAAACCAAGTTATCCATACAACTTTGTACATCTATGAACACTCTTATTGCGACAAACATCTTCATCAAACAAAGTTCGAAGTTGTAAAAAAAAAAACTTCTGGCATCCTTGTTTCGTACACATAAATGGTGAGTGATCGATTAGTCGACTAGAGCTTCTAGAAACATGAGCTAAAGGAGAAGCTTGACTTTAGTCTAAAAGAGAATGTTCTTCAATCGATACCCTTTTCGATGACTATCTGACGTTCAAGCCCCGATCCCTTTTCATCTAACACATGGTTTGACATTAAGATCCGCGATAAACCTGTACTAAACCTTAACAACAGTTCATATGTACACCCATTTAAAGCCAACAGATACTTTTGAATATCCTGAATGCTCGGTGTTTCGATAGACCCACTTTTATTCCATACTCGTACCCTATCATACCTTTGAACACTATATAAACCGATGTCCCAACAAGAACGATTAATATAGTATGACGCGCTAGGACACCAAGGAGATTGGACATGCTTGTGGACTTAAGAAATGAAGAGTCCTCTTGACGGAAAGGTTACCCTAACAGTCAATACAACCATTGACACATTCTCATTAATATCTACTAATTTAAATCCCTTTTCTGGACCCTGTTAGCATGCATGATAATTATCTTTAAAATTTTATACTATCTATTATGTCATTTACACCCCCGGTTGGTGTCTTAACTGGTACCCCACTAAACTCGTATAGTCGTATGCCATACTTTGGAATGGGTAGTTGTAACACCAAGTGGTCACTACCTCGGTACCCGTCGGAGTTCACGAATCGAGCCAAGGGCGCTCTTCACTATTATTCTTATACATGATGTTACGTATACTGCTGTAGAGAACCCTTCGATCTTTGGTATCCCATAGTTTACACTCTTATTTCATTGGAACTTCATCTCGAATTCGAATCTTCAACAAGGCGAATATTGACGAAGATTTGTCGGGT
This sequence comes from Deinandra increscens subsp. villosa, assembly GCA_039602395.1. Classification (NCBI taxonomy): domain Eukaryota; kingdom Viridiplantae; phylum Streptophyta; class Magnoliopsida; order Asterales; family Asteraceae; genus Deinandra; species Deinandra increscens. Next base: position 3,013 of record JBCNJP010005000.1, on the reverse strand, counting down.
GGTGTTGAACTCATGCTTGAATTTAAACCTTATGGTCTGCTTTAATTCTTGAATCATCTTTGAAATTTGGAGCGTTATAATATTCGCACTAAGCGTACCTAACTCTCGATGATCATCACTAGAATGACAAACCTTATGCATCCTCTAGGTCTTGTGAATGGGAGCTCCTACACCTTTTGTTTGCATGATTTATTGAGGTTTTAATCTCTCACCTCATTGCATTATAACGTTTCGGAGAAACTTGACATACTCTATGTCCATTAGAAGTATGTGGCTTGACTAATATCTAGAAATGGTAGGCTGCTGGTACGCCTTCATGGTGCTGGTAGTGTGGTGGGTTAGCTACGATACACCCTATATATAAACATTTGTAGTATGTTGAATGTGGGACCAGCACCGAGCCAAGGATTGACTTTAGAGTCATACACAAGAACCTTATCTCGAGAAACTCAGTCTAACGGGACTTTTTCCTTGATAAAACTATTTAATGTTCCTTTCTGTAAGATTACAGATATCTCTTGCGTATTTCTACCAAAAAGGGTCATACCTAACGTAATCAACTCCATGATTTTAATTGTCCGAATCGAGAAGAAAACTCTCCTAACACGAACATCCTGTTATGGTTCAGATGTGAGGTCGACTCAGATGAGCATCAACATTTAAAAAACCAGAGATTCTTCCTTATGAATGACTAAGCACATGATCCTTCTGAACGTTCAATTTGCTTCCTGTTCAGAAGTTGGTTGAAAATTTCTAGATCTTTACCGAGGTTTACCTGTCCTAATCAATGCTCGTCTTGGTTCCCAGCGGAAAAGTTGTTAAAGTATTTAGAATTGTTGTTCAGTTATTGCATTATGATTCTCCATTTCTTATTTAGACTTGTACATCTGGATATAAAACTTGTTGGGCAAATTACTCCCGGTGGCATCTGTCGGATGAAGCAGTGTAATTCTCAATGGAAATACTACGTTGAATCCTAATGCAAACATACAATTCGTACCATAATCCCTATTGCAAACAAGAACATACATACCCAGGTTATGAGTTTTATGTCCAATCTGTGTGTCATATGAACTATGATACTTAGCAATGTCATTCATCCATACTCTTTTAGCAACCGTATGAATCGCGCGAATATAGTTATTGTATTAGGGTGCAAACCCATCCCCTCGAGACACTAACATTACAACTTTTGTAATACATTGTACCTTATGTAATGAATATATCGCTCTGAGGATTTCCGGCTGAAAGCCACTTTTGATAAGTTCCGGCTGAAGTTGAAGCGGAATTCTCAACTTCAAGCGGAACTAGCATTTCAAGAGGAAGAAGCAGTTTTCTCAGCTAGCGAATAATCCGGGTGAACTCGATTATCCACTAGATAATGAGTTCAACCGGACTTTTCCTGAGATGTCTTTTCAGCAAGTCCAATCCTGCAAAAGCTTCTCGTTTGCTTCTAAATCTGTCAAAGCCGCTCTCCTAATATAGTATGGTGTTGTCCACACGCAAGATATTCCAATTGTCAAAGTTTATGCTTTTGGTAGTTTGTATTTGACTTTGTATTAAACGGTTTAGATTTTATCGTTTGAGATCAATGGCTATCATTGATCTCATCTGCACTATATACAGCAATAGTTAGCTCATTGTTTCACACGGTTCTTGATCACCTTGTAATAGTGTAACTTTGAGTTAATGCAAATAGTGCCGAGTATTTCTTACTTCGTTGTTACTATACTTATGCAAATCAAACATTACCTAATACAAGAGAACTAAATCTGCTCGAGTAAAGTGAAGTATAACTTTAATTCCGCAGTGTTATATTTACAAGTAGAGGTTTCTTGTTTTAGTTTAATCATAACTAATACCGATCCTACAAGTGGTATCAGAGCTTGGCTCCCACTTTGAAGACTTTCAGTGCTTTAAAGTTGATACTCTACTTGCCTACTTCACAAACTTTGTTGTTTTTCTGTTTCAAAAGTTTTCAAAATGAGTGATCTAAGTTTAGGATCTTCAAACGGCAGTGCTAACAAACCACCAATGTTCACTCCTGATGACTTTGGTACCTGGAAACTCAGGATGGAAGGTTTTGTTAGGATTTTAGACCGTCGTATTTGGAAATCCTTTACTGAAGGTCCCTACTCACCCATGGTTTCATCTGCTGATGATGCAGAAGTCAAAATACCTAAACCTTTGGAAAAATATGTTGATTCTCGACTACGCTGCTTTCGAATTTCACTTTAAGGCATATTGGACTCTACAGGCTGCACTTCCTAATTCCATTTTAAGTGGGTTCAAAGGATGCAAAACTGCATTTGACCTGTGGAATGCCTTAAGTGAAATGTATGAAGGAACCAGTGAAGTAAGAGAAAACAAGAAAGATGTCTTAAAACAGAAATATGAGAAATTTACTTTCAAAACTGGTGAATCAATGACAAACCAGTACTTAAGATTTGTTTCCCTACTTGAGGAACTTCAAAAGGTAGATGTAAAACTAGACCAAGTAGATGTAAACAGAAGATTTCTACATTCCTTGCCCTCTATGTGGACAGTTTACACTGTCAGCATCAGGGAATGTAAAAATTTGAAAAAGATGAGACTTAGTGAACTTCATGGCATACTCAGTGCTTATGAAATGGAACTGAATCTTAAGCAAAACTCATCTTCTGAGTCAACTCAGCTGTTTTCAACTGCACTAGTAACTACCGATTTTTACAATCAAAGATCTTCAAACTCATCATCATACCCGTCACCTATAGTCAGTTTCCCTGAGACACCAAGGTGTCAAGAGAGTTTTTCAAACACGTTTGCCAACTCTCACAATGCTCATGTAGCAACTGACTCATACCAAGGCTTCATTCGTGAAGATCTTGAGTGTATAGGTGCTGATGATTTGGAAGAAATGGATATTCTGACCCAACTTGCTCTGGTGCCTGTCAGAGCTCAAAGGTTTTACAAAAGAACTGGTAGAACCTACAAGGGAGCAAAGAGTGCTCATACAGGGCTAGACAAAAGCAAG